>JARBWK010000418.1:0-32415 GCA_030556195.1 Anolis apletophallus | reverse complement strand
GCGATTGCAGCGTGATTGGTCCATTCCCTAAGAAAGAAATCCCCCTACCCAGGCTCTTTGACCTCCTTGGCCGCTCCGTGAGAGCATCTAGTCTCTGTCCCAAAAGAGGGGCGGGGGATCAGTCCAGTTTCCTGGCTCCCAATTTCATGGGTCCCTTGGCCGCTTCCTCGCCCGCTTGGCTTCCATCTCTTGCCGCCGCTCCTCCTGGCTTCTTTTCCAATTCGCTTGCTAGGCTCCTACGGATATAAAAAGGAAAGAGAGAGAGAGAGATTAGTTATCAAGAAGGGGCGGCTGCACATTGCGCCACTCTCCCCCCCCCCCCCAAAAGGGAAGTAAGACGGTGCTGAATGTGTCGTGAGATGGATTCGTGAATGAGCTGCGCTCTGGATAGCAAGTGTCCCAGAAGCAAGCAGAAGACAACAGAGCCCGTTCGCAGAAAATACACCCTTCAGCCCGTTCATCCGCAGAGTCCAACTGCTACCATGTTTCGAGTAGACACCCCGATTGTAAGACGATCGGGTGTCAGAGGGGTCGGCTTATATGCCGCACTCAAAGTAAGACGCACCGCGGGCGGCATGGCGTGGCTTCCTGGCTGGGCGACGAGAGGCCCCAGAGGGGCTCAAAAGGCCCGGAATCCTCCTCCTCTTCTCCCAGCGGCGCTCCTGCAGCCTCCGCTGCGGGAAGGGAAGACAGGCGCAAAGGGGAGTTTGCTTCTGCTTCCTTTTCAACGGAGGCTGCAGGAAACCGGGACGATCTCCCTGCAGCCTCCGCTATGGGAAGGGAAGAGGGGCGGCTTGAGGGAGGGGGCCGGAACCGCGAGAGGAGAAGGGCGAAAGGAAGTCCCGCCCCAGCGACTCAGGCGTCGCCACCGCCCGGCTCGCGTTGAGCGCTGGCGAGCGGGCGGCGGGCGGGGAAAGACGCCTGAGTCGCCGTGCGGGCGGGACTCCGCGGGCGCTCTTCCCCTCGTCGGGCGGCGGCGCCTCGCCTCCTCCCTTCACTGAAGGGAGGGGGGCGGAACCGCGAGAGGGAAAGGCGCCGCTGGGGAGGAAGAGGAGGAAGAGGAGGAGGACTCCGGCCCTTTGTGCCCCTCTGAGCCTCTCCGCCCAGCCAGGAAGCCACGCCATGCCGCCCGAGGTAGCCTTTTGCCTTACTTCGGGTACCGTCGCCCAATATAAGACGTACCCGAAAGTGTCGTGAGAGGGGATTTTGGGTGAAAAGAAAGTAAGACACTGTCTTACTTTCGGGGAAACACGGTAGCACCTGACCTTATCTGCACACTGTTTAGTAAACTCGGCGATTCAGTCTGCCGTCAAAGGTTTTCATAGCCAGAATCACGAAGTTGCCGTGAGTTTTACAGGCTTTACAATCAGAGTCATCAGAACCACATACAACAGATGTGCTCATTAAGTTGATGGCGATCGACCAGTCGATCGCGGTGGTGAAACTGGTCGATCGCGTAGCCTGGACCTCCTTCTTCCCTCGCCTGCTTCCATTTCTTGCAGGCGAGGGGATTGGGCCTGGGCGGCAAGCGGCTTTGCGCTGCCCCTCGTGCCATGCAGGGAAGGGAGGCTGCGAAGCCCCTGCCTGGGCGAAGAGGCCCTGGAGCGCTTCCTGCACGCCCCCCTCACTGTCAGCCAGCACAGCATGACTCTGCTCCAAAAGGTAAGTGAACTATACATCCCAGCAACTCCAACTCCCAAATGTCTCGGTCTATTTCCCCCAAATTTCCCCATTGTTCACATTTGGGCATATTGAGGATTGGTGCCAAGTTTGGTCCAGATCCATCATTATTTGAGTCCGCAGTGCTCTCTGGATGTAGGAGAACTACAACTTCCAAACTCAAGGTCAATGCCCAGCAAACCCTTTCAGTACTATCTATTGGTCTCATGAGAGCTCAGTGTGCCAAGTTTGGTTCAATTCCATCATTGGTGGAGTTCAGGATGCTCTTTGATTGTGGGTTAACTAGAAATCCCAGCAACTACAACTCCCAAATGACAAAATCAATTGCTTAGAACTGGGCTGTCCAACTGGCGGCCCCCGGGCCGTATACACCCCCCCAGCCCCTTCCCCACGGCCCCCTACCCTCCTGCAAGATATCTGCTTTTTAAGATTAAAAAAAAAATTAAAATATTTTTTTGGAATATTTTTTTGAATATTTTTATTTATTTTTTTTCGCGGCGGGGGGGGGGTGAGGGGCGGGGCAGGGAGGAGGAGCAGGCTCTCTTCCTCCTCCTCCTACTTACTCTCCCCCCCCTCTCTCCCTCCCTCCTTCTTTCTCCCCCTTGCTTTCCCCCTTTCACCACCTGAAGGACCTTTGATTGTGTTTTCCCCTTATGGCAGAAGGAGATTGGACTGGATGGCCCTGGGTGGCCCTTGGAGGTCTCCTACTCCAGGAACCTGTTGTTGTTGTTATTATTATTATTATTAGCAGAGGCAGAATGAATATTATGCCTTATCATTCAGGGTTATAGGCCTGTGTGGAAGGGCCCTGGCTTCTTATTTGACTTCCTTTCCACACATCTGAATAAAATCCATGTTATTTGCTTTAAACCAGATTATATGAGTGTGGACTCCGATAATCCAGTTCAAAGCAGGTATTCTGGGTTATATGGCTGTGTGGAAGGGCCCTGAGTCCACACTGCAATATAATCCAGTTCAAAGCAGGGACTGGGACTTGAGACTGGGATTTTGGTGTTCATCTCTATCTCAAGTCAAAGCCCGGTGTCCTCCACAGACACCTCCAAGGCGGGAGAGGGCGGAGCTGGGGAGGGGCGGGCAGGGGTGGAGCCAGGGAGGGCGGAGCCTGGGCGGAGCCGGGAGTGGGCGGAGGCAGACCCTTGGCCCCAGGTCATCAGTAACTGGAATTCCGGCCACAGGTCCGGTAGAAGTTGGACAGCCCTGGCTTAGAACTACAAGAGAGGAGATTCCCCCTGAACATGAGGAAAAACTTCCTAACTGTGAGAGCTGTTCAGCAGTGGAACTCTCTGCCTCAGAGTGTGGTGGAGGCTCCTTCTTTGGAGGCTTTTCAACAGAGGCTGGGTGGCCATCTGTCCGAGGTGCTTTGATTGTGATTTTGCTGCCTGATGGCAGAAGGTCCTTGGACTAGAGATGGTTATTATTATTATTATTATTATCTATTATATAAAGGGGTTCCCGTCATGGAACGACCGTCCCAAACAGAGAAACCTTACAACGCAGAGCCATCAAACTTGCTAACAGAAATAGGCCTCAGACAAGGTAGGTTTGTCGCAAAGAAACTCCCCCCAAAAACCTAAAAGGCCCCCAAAACAACCTACATTTCCCAGCATCCTCCGGGGGGCTGCCAACGACTCTCCCAGCCTCTACATTCTGACAACATGATTGGCTGCCAATAAGGGCGGATTTGCATAACTCCTGTACTGGCCAGTCAACATGAACATTCCGACCCATAATAAACTGTCAGAGGAGGATAAGGCAAAGGGCTGAGGCACAAACACAAACACCCAATTCACTTCCCACAGAAAATTTACACCCCTACAGACCACGCCCAAAATTGACAGTAAGGCTTCATTAACTTAATTTCCCTGACTAGGCCTCACTTAATGGAATGCTGTTTACGCTCTGAATTGACAGTAAGGCTTCATTAACTTGTTGTTCCTGACTAGGCCTCAGCTCATGGGACATTGTGTATGGCCTGAATTTACAGTACCTTTAGACCATGGATTATGGGACTTGAAGTACCTCCATGGATAATGGATTTGTAGTACTTCAAACCAATCATTCCCCACAGACCACTGTGTCCCAGAACCAAGACCTATAAAGACCAAACTTGGCAAACAATGCCCCCCATGACCCACACTCCATCCGACTGCAGATTAGAGGAGGACACACCATGGATAATGGGATTTCAAGTACCTCCACTCACTTCCAAAGTACCCCACCCACACACGCATCTACCTCTACATCAACACAGCAGACGGAAAGACAACAAACATTGTATATCCACAAGCTCTGCAGAACGCCAGTAACACCACACAACAACAACTCCCCAGGACTCCAACATCCCACCCACCAGAACAACCCACAACAACACAGCCAGGGCCCCAACAACACCATAACTAACAACAATTCCAACCCTTACATACTCAGACTTCCTTGCATCTCCAAAATAGGGCACAGCAACGCGTTCCAGGTACAGCTAGTTATTACTATTATTACTATTATTATTATGCCTGGATGGCCGTACATACAAAGAATCCTTAATAAATTTGAAAATAGTTATATGTTTTACATTTTTGTAAGTGGGTAGGGAGATCATTTGGACTTGGTTGTTTTAGAAGTAGCTCGCATGCTGAAAAAGTGTGAGCACCCCTGACATACAACATAGGCAGATACTCATGCTGAGTCACACAGGAGAGAGAAAGATGGATGCTTCCACTAGCATTCTCTGGTTACCAGTATTGAAAAATACTGGTTGACGAGAAGAAGGAGGCGCGCGCTGCATTGCGCCTGCCCGGGGATCACTCGCTTGTGACTGAGTCCCTGCGAGTTGGAATCCCCGGGCAGGCGTTGCCGTGGAAACCGCAGCACACGCCTCCTTCCTCTCATCAACCCCACGCACGGCGCAGTCCTGTGATCGCCCCTTTCTTCCAACTGGGATGTCCTCGCAAGCTCACGACCCTGCAAGTGGCAAGCCTGGCTCACGCCACCGCCCCCTTACAGGGGTTCAGCGCCCCTCAAATTCTCCTGAGCCTCCCAGCACCCCCTAGGATCGCCCCACCGTGTCGGACTGGATGAGGGCTAGCAAATCGAAACTTCATCCGGACAAGACAGAGGTCCTCCTGGTCAGATAGTTCGCACCTTCTTGAATTTCATTTTATTTTAGTGGTTTTTATTATTATTTTATAATAATTTTATAATAATACTAGCTGAACCCAGCACGCGTTGCTGTGCCATGTCTCTCTCTCTCTGTGTCTCTCTCAGTCTCTCTCTCTCTCTATCTCTCTCTGTATCCCTATCTACCTATCTCTCTCTCTCTATAACTTCCTGTGTTTGTCTGTCTCTCTCTCTATCTCTATCTATCTATCTAGCCCTATCTTTATCTATCACTGTGTCTCTCTGTGTATATTATTCTCCATCACACTCTCTCTCTATCACTCGCTCTCTGTGTGTCTCTCTATATCTGTGTACTCACTCTGTGTGTATCACCCAATCTCTATGTACCACTCACTCTCTCTCTCTATTGCTATCTATCACTCCCTCCCTCCCTCCCTCCTGCTCTCTCTCTCTCTGTCTCTCTGTCTCTCTCTCTGTGTCTGTGTGTGTGTGTCTCTCTCTCTCTCTCTCCCCCGTCTCTCTATCTCACTATCCCCTCTGTCACTCTCTCTCAGTCTCTCACTCCCCCCTCTTTCTCTCTCTCTCTCACTCTCTCACTCCCCCTCTCTCACTCCTGCCCCCCTCTCTCCCCGTCTCTCTCTCTCACTCCTGCCCCCTCTCTTTCCCCCGTCTCTCTCTCTCATTCCCCCTCTGTCTCACTCTCTCACTGCTGCCCCCCTCTCTCCCCCGTCTCTCTCTCACTCTCCCCTCTCTCTCACTTCCCCCTCTTTCTCTCTCTCTCTCTCTCTCTCTCTCTCTCTCTCTCTCTCTCTATCATTCCCTCCCTCTCTCTCACTCACTCTCTCACTCCCCCTCTCTCTCTCACTCTCTCTCTATTACTCACCCTTTCTCTCTGTTGCGAAGTGCCGGCTCTCCTGGGGAGAAGTGTTCCATGGGACTACACTTCCCAGAAGGCCCCGCAGGGGTATTTCCGGCCGCGGAGGTTTCTGGGAAGTGTAGTTCGGCGCCCCCGAGTTGCTCCGGGACGGGGAACGTGCGGGTGGCGCCGTTCCTGCTTCCTTGAGGGGCTGGCGGACCCGGGGGCCGCGTCTGGCCCCGGGTGGTGTGGGTGGTGTTGTGGGCGGCTGTTCCGCGGCCTCCTCGCTCGCTTCCCAGGTGGTCCCGGTGGCGCCCGAGTGGGCCGGGAACGGCAGGGAGACGGGTGAGGAGGCCGAGGAGGAGGGGGCGACAACACCGGCCAGAGCACCCGGGCGGAGGAGCGGCGCGTGGGTCTATAAACCCCTGGAAGGCGACGGAGGAGGGCGAGAAGGCAGTGGAGGAGGCGGGAATGGCGGCGGCCGCGTGATCCGGCTCCGTGAGGTTTTTGGGGGCCGTTTGGGGGGTTTAAGGTAGGGAGGTGGGCTGCAAAGGTCCTTGTGAGTGAGGAGAGAGGGCGACGGGATGGGTTGGTGGGTTGGGGGGGTCTGAGTGCGCCTGCGCGATTGCCCTCCCTGTGTCCTGCGCTCGCGGCCAGCGCAGAATGGGATGCAATGGGCGGTTTTGGGGGGTCATTTTTGGGGGTTGGAAGGTAGGTAGTTGGGATTTTTTGTGCTATGGTTGTACCTCGTGGTCTGGGGGAATGTGTGTCGTGGGATTTGTGTTTCTGGGGCGTATAGTTGGGCCGTGCATAACGGACATCCCACGACCACTCAATTTTTATATATATAGATAATAAACTAGCTGAACCCGGCACGCGTTGCTGTGCCCTATGTAGGTGATGCGAGAAAGTCTGGGTATGTAAGTTGTGGAAATGATGTGAGCATGTGTGTTGTGTGTATATATATGTGTGTGTATGTGTGTTTATAGTTGTATGTGTGTATGTGTATGTGTGTGTTGATATTTGGGGGGTATGTGTGTTTGTGTTTTGGTATGTGTGTGCATGTATTTGTATGTGTATATTTGTGTGAGTATATGTGTGTGTGTGTGTATTTGTGTGTGTGTATATAGTTCTTGGTATGTGTGTATATATGTGTGTGTATTTATCTGTGGGTTTTTTGTGTATGAATACGTGTATATATATGTGTGTTTGTGTATGTATATGTGTGTGTATGTATGTGTATATATGGAGATGTGCTGATATGTGTGTGTATATATGTGTATGTATTAGTGTGGATGTGTATGTATAGGTGTGTATATATATATGTGTGTGTTTGTATGTGGTTGTGTATTTATATGTGTTTGTATGTTTGTGTTTATATGTTGTTGTGTATATATGTGTGTATATGTGTAGAGGAGGAGGCCGAAGAGGAGGCCGAAGGGGAACCGCGCGATTTCCCTCCCCCGCGGCCCTCTCCTCGGGCAGCGGAAGAGAGGCGGCAGAGGGCTCTCCTCCGCCGCCCGCCGCCTCCCTTCCGCTGCCCGAAGAGGAGGCCGCAGGGAGAGAGACGGCGCAGCTCCCCCTCTCCTCCGCCGCCTCTCTTCCGCTGCCCGAAGAGGAGGTCGAAGGGGAACCGGGCGATCTCTCTCCCTGCGGCCTCCTCCCCGGCCAGCGGAAGAGAGGCGGCGGAGGAGAGCGAGAAGGGGGCAGAAGAGCCGGGCACGGCGCCGTCGCTGGCAGCGTAATGGAGGCTCACCCCTCGCCCCCGCCTCCCTTTGGCTTCTGCTGCCGGGATCTGCTCCCCTGCTGTGTCCTCCCTCGCCGGGTGTAGAGTGGCCGCGTGGAGGCGTTGTTCCGGGCTGGCCTGGGAGCGGGTGAAGTGTCCGCCGGCAAGGCCGCCGGATCGCGCCATAGGTTTGTATGGGAATGTTTGTGGGGTGGGTTTTTGGGGTCCTGCAAGGTATCTAGGGCGGGTTTGATGTGCCCTATAGGTACCTCGTGGGAGGTAGGAAAGAGTTGGGTGGGTTTTGTGGCTCAGTGGGTTCTAGTTTTCCCGTCTATACCAGTCAACTCACGACCACTCGAATTTTATATATATATAGATAATATAATGTTATATTATATTATAATTTCAATATATAATGTTTCTCCTCTTAGGGCGCTTGTGCCCGCTTTGTGCTGGTCTGTGACCGTAATAAAGTTTTGATTGATTGATTGAATATATAATGTCTATATATATATATATATATATATATATAGTATAATATAATAATTATGATATTAATACTAATAATAAATGAATATTTCTTGATATATTAATCCAGTGTTTCCCAACCTTTTTTGAGCCGCGGCACATTTTTTACGTTTACAAAACCCTGGGGCACACCACCAACCAAAATGACACAAAACGACACTCTAACACAGTCATACGTATAGTTAATATGTTTCTAAATGTATTTATACACTCAGTGTGAAACCTGGGCCTGTTTCAATGAACACAACATAGATATCCTGGCAGGAATGGCAGAAAGACACAAACTTCCCACACAGAACTCCCATAACCAAGAGAAAATACTATAAGAGTTTGGTGGGCATTGACCTTGGGTTTTGGAGTTGTAGTTCACCTTTATCCAGAGAGCACTGTGGACTCAAACAATGTTGGATCAGGACCAAACTTGGCATGAATACTCAATATGCCGAAATGTGAACACAGCTGGAGTTTGGGAAAAATAGACCTTGACATTTGGGAGTTACAGTTTCTGGGATTTATAGTTAACACACAATCAAAGAGCATCCTGAACTCTTGCAACAATGGAATTGAACCAAACTTGGCCTATTGAACTCTCATTACCACCAGAAAGTACTGAAAGGGTTTGCTTGGGAATTGACCTTGAGTTTGGAAGTTGTAGTTCACCTATAACCAGAGAGCACTCTGGACTGAAAAAATGATGGATCTGGACCACACTTGAAATGAATACTCAATATGCCCAAATATGAACGCAGAGTGAGTTCAGGGGAAATAGACCTTGATATTTGGGAGTTGTAGTTGCTGGGATTTATAGTTCCCCTACAATCAAAGAGCATTCTGAACCCCACCAATGATAGAACTGGGCCAAACTTCCCACACAGAACCCCCAGGTGGCTCCCGTCCTGGATGGCTCTCCCCCTCTTCCACACCAGAAGGGAAGGCACTCACTCGGTCCGCGGCTGCCTGCCTTCCTTCCTTCTTTCCTGCGGTTCGAAAGAAGAAGCCGGTGGGCCTGCCTTGGACTGCGCTCCTCACTTCCGCTTCCGTACCCTGCCCTCCCTCGATTGGAGGCTGGCTGGCTGGGGTAACGGCCGAACGTGGCGGCGCCCCGGCCTTCTTCTTCGCCTTTGCCGCCGCCCGGCCCTTCCTCCCCCCCCCCCACGCAGCAGCAGCAGGAGTTCGGCAGGGGGGCGAAGAAAGGGGAAGAGAGGTTTTCCCCGTGGCACACCAGGTGATTACTCACGGCACACTAGTGTGCTGTGGAACAGTGGTTGGGAAACACTGTATTAATCTGTTAATATTAATGATGTGTAATATATAGTAAACTAGCTGTACCCGGCAGGCGTTGCTGTGCCCTATTTAGGAGATGGGAGGAAGTCTGAGTATGTAAGGGTTGGAGTTGTTGTTAGTTATGGTGTTGTTGGGGCCATGGCTGTGTCGTTGTGGGTTGTTCTGGTGGGTGGGATGTTGGAGTCCTGTGGAGTTGTTGTTGTGTGGTGTTGCTGGCGTTCTGCATAGCTTGTGGATATACAATGTTTTGTGTCTTTCCGTCTGCTGTGTTGATGTAGAGGTTGATGCTTGTGTGGGTGGGGTACTTTGGAAGTGAGTGGAGGTACTTGAAATCCCATCATCCATGGTGTGTCCAACTCTGAACTGCAGTCGGATGGAGTGTGGGTCATGGGGGGCATTGTGTGCCAAGTTTGGTCTTTATCGGTCTTGGTTCTGGGCCACAGTGGTCTGTGGGGAATGATGGGTTTTGAAGTACTACAAATCCCATTATCCATGGAGGTACTTCAAGTCCCATAATCCATGGTCCACCCTCCTCCAAACTGTAGTAGAATGTAGCGTGGGTCATAGGGGCTCTGTGTGCCAAGGTAGGATACTGTAAATTCAGGCCATACACAATGTCCCATGAGCTGAGGCCTAGTCAGGAACAGCAAGTTAATGAAGCCTTACTGTCAATTCAGGCCATACACAATGTCCCATGAGCTGAGGCCTAGTCAGGAACAGCAAGTTAATGAAGCCTTACTGTCAATTCAGGCCATACACAATGTCCCATGAGCTGAGGCCTAGTCAGGAACAGCAAGTTAATGAAGCCTTACTGTCAATTCAGGCCATACACAATGTCCCATGAGCTGAGGCCTAGTCAGGAACAGCAAGTTAATGAAGCCTTACTGTCAATTCAGGCCATACACAATGTCCCATGAGCTAGTCAGGAACAGCAAGTTAATGAAGCCTAACTGTCAATTCGGAGCGTAAACAGCATTCCATTAAGTGAGGCCTAGTCAGGGAAATTAAGTTAATGAAGCCTTACTGTCAATTTTGGGCGTGGTCTGTAATTTGTAGGGATGTAAATTTTCTGTGGGAAGTGAATTGGGTGTTTGTGTTTGTGCCTCAGCCCTTTGCCTTATCCTCCTCTGACAGTTTATTATGGGTCGGAATGTTCATGTTGGCTGGCCAGTGCAGGAGTTATGCAAATCCGCCCTTATTGGCAGCCAATCATGTTGTCAGAATGTAAAGGCTGGGAGAGTCGTTGGCAGGCCCGGAGGATGCTGGGAAATGTATTTTTTTTAACTCGTTGTTTTGGGGGCCTTTTAGGTTTTGGGGGGAAAGTTTCTTTGCTACAAATGTACCTTGCTTGAGGCCTCTTTCTGTTGGCAAGTTTGGTGTTTCTGCGTTGTAAGGTTTCTCTGTTTGGGACGGTCGTTCCATGACGGGAACCCCTTTATATAATAGATATAGTAAATAAATAAATAATGTCGTTTAGAATGTAGTTCAGCCTTTAGGTGCGGCCCTCCATAATATGTTTTGGCTCTTGTGTGGCCCCTAGTGGGAAAAATAATTGCCCACCCCTGCTCAAGAGCATACTACGAGCCCAAACAACGATGGATGCTCTTACCTTGGTCCGACTCCAGCGCTTCCCAGTTATCTTCCAGGCCCCAATCTCCGAAGGCGTCTGTGTTTCGCTGAAACGATAAGGAGGGAAGAGGGTAAACATAGGGGTGACGTGGTTGTGGAACTCAACATAAAGCTTTAGGAAGAGAACGTTCGGCTTCTTTTATCCCTCGCTCAGAGTAACAGAGACGTAAATTGAGGCTGCCATTTTCTGAGGGTCTTCGGACACCCCCCCCCTTTGGCAGAGAAGGCTGAAGACCTCTCCGCCTGTCCTTCTCTTCCATTTTGGAAACAGACGCCGAATCCTCCCACCAAAATCACTCCTCTGCTGTGATTGGCCAGCCTCTCAGCCAAGGGGAGGGCTGTTTCTGAGATTCCAAGCTGGGGGGGAGAGAGCAGGCGTGATCAGGCCCGGATCATTGCCTTTTGCCACCTTAGGCCACAGTTCGGAATTACGCCCCCCCCCCAATTGGCTGCCGCCGGCACTGATCCAGTCCTCCTGCTTCTGCTATGCAGGAAAAGGTAGCGCGGCGGCGGCAGCCAATCAGGGGCTGGAGGTAAGCTGACGACGCCAAGATGGCCGTTTCGCGTAACCGCTTCCTCAGGGCGCTGATCACTTCTGACGCTCCCCAGTATTGTAGTAGACCAATTTAGACTCAAAGTCGAAACGAGAGATTTCGCGTTTCCGCGTTTCAATACAGATCATGATTGCAGCCCGGGAGGTAACTCACAAGAGCGATCTGTATTGAAACGCGGAAACGCGAAATCTCTCATTTCGACTTTGAGTCTAAATGGGTCTACTACAATACTGGGGAGGAGCGGTCAGAAGCGATCAGTGCCCTGAGGAAGCGGTTACGCGAAACGGCCATCTTGGCGTCGTCAGCTTACTCCTCCAGCTGTTGGCGCCTGCCCACCATAGCAGCCACCAGCCCTGCCACCTACCAAGGTTCCCTATTGACTCAGTCGCAGGTCCATGGGTCACTACACCCAGGACTTCACTAAGGGTTACTCAGTGCCAAGTGGAATACTCCTTCGCCCAACCATGTACATGGGCTTGTGATTCATGCTCATACTGTGTATTAATCACATGATTGATTATTTGCATTACATTGTACTGTTTGTAATATTGTTCTGCTATTGAGCATATACTGCCATACAATATAGTGGTTTTTACCTATATATGCTATGTCTTGGTATTCCTTTGACACTGCCCCTTTAAACATTGTGGCAATGCCTTTCTCAAATAACCCGGGTCCCCAAGCTAATAATAATAATAATAATAATGATGATGATGTACCTACCTGCCTCTCCGCCGTTGGCTTCTCTACAAGGGAGGAGAAGGGGTCCGGCTTGTCCGCAGCCGGGATGCTCTCCCAGTTGTATTCACTGGCCAGCTTGGTCCCCTCCGGCGGAGAGACGGTGGGCTTTGCAGCCCCCTCGGCCTTTTTGCGGCCCCACGAAGGCTCCAGGTCCCAGGCCGAGGCGCCCCAGTCGGACTCCGCCTTTGAGGAGGTAGCCGTCTGCCAAGGACGAAAGGGGTGATAGGTGTGATGAATTCCCTACCTGGTAGGCTAGGCAAAGCCTGAAAACGTAGGCCCAAGAAATTGGCAGCCATTTTAGATAGGTGCCAAGGGGGGCATCCATCTTAAGATCTCATTTCCAAAAGGGGGGCGTGTCTAAGAGTAAGCCTGGAGGGAAATGAGGGGAGTTAGGATTGGCTGGTATAGAAGGGGCGGAGTCTAACTTAGAAATCTGGCTATAGAGTAGCCCGGGCCTTGGTTTCCCAGCATGCAGCGGGGAGGAGTGACGCAAATGCGCCACGACTGCCGTTTCCGCGCCGCCATCGCCACCTCTTCCTCATCCCCTGCTGCTCTCGGGGCCCTGCGCGCTCTCTCCCCTTCCTTCTTTCCTCTATTCTCTTCCTTCCTTCCTTCCTTCCTTCCTTCCTTCCTTCCTTCCTTCCTTCCTTCCTTCCTGTCATGCCCCAGCCTGACCCTATAGCCAAGCCAGACCGAAGCCATGTTAAATCCAAGTTACCAGCCAGGGCTGAGAAAGAACCTTTGCAGAGGCCTCTGCGTCAAACCATGGTCAAGGCCGGACGCAGCCTACTTTCTTCCCAACCTGATAAGGCGTGCTGGAAAAGCAGAGCTACCCACTGGGAAGAATTTGTTTTCGCCGCTTGTGTGTGAGGTAACTACGCAGGGAGACATCTTTGTTAAAGAACTGCAAAGTTTATTCGAATAATGTTCTAAGCGTTGAGTTTTCAGAGTTCAAAGCTTACGTGGTTACAGTATCTTCTTAGAGGCACGTATCTTAAGGTTACAATACACTAACTATGGAGATACAACTTGATACTATATAGCTGTACTCCCAGAACCAATCGCTCAGCAGTCTTTACACTAACTGCTTGTCCTTTAAACCCAACTGCTTTCCCAGCAGTCCAAACACAGCTTTTTTTCTACTCTCTCACAGAGTAGAGTCAGAGTCCTTTTTAAAACTGGCTGACAGCTGGCTAAAATGGATTCTCAAACTCCTCATACACCCTCTCTCTTTCGACGTTCACTGCCAACTGCCAAAGCTTGAATTCGAAGCAACACCCATTCGCAACAGAAGAGGCAGAGTTCCCCAAACAGGCCAGTTTGAGATTTAAGCCAATGGAGGGTCAGCTAAGACTCACCGTCCGGCCTTCAGGTTTCCTGGCCAAAGAGGCCGGCTCTGACCACCCTGGGCTGTTCCAGTCTTCCGGACTGGATTGCCTCTTTGACTGCTCAGCTTCTTGCTGTGGAGAGAAGAAGAGGGTGGGAAATGCCTTCCACGGTGCGGCCACTGTCCCCACAGGGCATCCTAACAAATGTGGAGGACCCGATCAATGTGGTCGAAGCGGTCGGAGCCTTAGGGGCAAGTGACCATGTGCTCCTGCAGTTTATGATACGAAGGAAGGCCGAAACTAGGAAAAGTCAAACCCGCATGAGGGGAGTTAGGATTGGCTGGTAGAGAAGGTATGGAATTAGTAACAATCCAAGTAAAGAAAAAGAAATTTATTATTTATTTATGCCATCGGAGACACCATCAACCCAATGATGGCCGTTGGAAATAGCCACTACTGACCATCGGCCATTGACACCATCAACGATGGCCATTGGAAATAGATCCAACAATGGCCATCTATCAACCCAATGATGGCCATTGGAAATAGCCACTACCCAACAATGACCATCGGAGACACCATCAACCCAATGATGGCCATTGGAAATAGCCACTACCCAACAATGACCATCGGAGACACCATCAACCCAATGATGGCCATTGGAAATAGCCACTATCCAACAATGACCATCGGAGACACCATCAACCCAATGATGGCCATTGGAAATAGCCACTACCCAACAATGACCATCGGAGACACCATCAACCCAATGATGGCCATTGGAAATAGCCACTACCCAACAATGACCATCGGAACACCATCAACCCAATGATGGCCATTGGAAATAGCCACTACCCAACAATGACCATCGGACACCATCAACCCAATGATGGCCATTGGAAATACCCACTATCCAACAATGGCCATCGGAGACACCATCAACCCAATGATGGCCATTGGAAATAGCCACTACGCAACAATGACCATCGGAGACACCATCAACCCAATGATGGCCATTGGAAATAGCCACTACCCAACAATGACCATCGGAGACACCATCAACCCAATGATGGCCATTGGAAACAGCCACTATCCAACAATGGCCATCGGAGACACCATCAACCCAATGATGGCCATTGGAAACAGCCACTATCCAACAATGACCATCGGAGACACCATCAACCCAATGATGGCCATTGGAAATAGCCACTACCCAACAATGACCATCGGAGACACCATCAACCCAATGATGGCCATTGGAAATAGCCACTACCCAACAATGACCATCGGAGACACCATCAACCCAATGATGGCCATTGGAAATACCCACTATCCAACAATGGCCATCGGAGACACCATCAACCCAATGATGGCCATTGGAAACAGCCACTATCCAACAATGGCCATCCATCGAGACACCATCATTGGAAACAGCCACGACCCAACAATGACCATCGGAGACACCATCAACCCAATGAGGGCCCTTGGAACCCGCCCCTACCCCACACTGACCATCGGAGGCCACACCCCATCAACACCATCAACCCAATGATGGCCATTGGAAACAGCCACTACCCAACAATGACCATCGGAGACACCATCAACCCAATGATGGCCATTGGAAACAGCCACTATCCAACAATGACCATCGGAGACACCATCAACCCAATGATGGCCATTGGAAACAGCCACTACCCAACAATGACCATCGGAGACACCATCAACCCAATGATGGCCATTGGAAATAGCCACTATCCAACAATGGCCATCGGAGACACCATCAACCCAATGATGGCCATTGGAAATAGCCACTATCCAACAATGACCATCGGAGACACCATCAACCCAATGATGGCCATTGGAAATAGCCACTACCCAACAATGACCATCGGAGACACCATCAACCCAATGATGGCCATTGGAAATAGCCACTACCCAACAATGGCCATCGGAGACACCATCAACCCAATGATGGCCATTGGAAACAGCCACTACGCAACAATGACCATCGGAGACACCATCAACCCAATGATGGCCATTGGAAATAGCCACAGCCACTACCCAACAATGACCATCAGAGACACCATCAACCCAATGATGGCCATTGGAAACAGCCACTATCCAACAATGGCCATCGGAGACAGCAACAACCCAATGATGGCCATTGGAAATACCCACTATCTAACAATGGCCATCGGAGACACCATCAACCCAATGATGGCCATTGGAAATACCCACTATCCAACCATGGCCATCGGAGACACCATCACCTCAATTATGGCAATTGGAAATAGCCACTACCCAACAATGGCCATCGGAGACACCATCAACCCAATGATGGCCATTGGAAATAGCCACTACGCAACAATGGCCATCGGAGACAGTTGGAGACAGCCACTATCCAACGATGGCCATCGGAGACAGCCATTGGCCGCAGACAGCCATTAGAAACAGCCATGACACAATGATGGATATTGGACACTGACAATATCCACTCCTCACAAACAGGCACTGAAAACAACCATGAGTCAATGGTGGACACTGAGGGGAGTCATTGCCAGGGCTGGTAGTGAAGGCCTCTCCCTTGTTACCTCCAAGCTGCCCCAGTCTTCGTCATCCCATCGGTCGCCGGTGCTGTCCTCTTCGGCTGCTTCCTCCTCCAGGTCCCATTGACTTGATGAGGCAGGAGCTGCTGCAGACGGAGAGGGCGGAGGGCGTCCAACCCCTTCCAAGAATCATGATCATAGGAATGGAGGAAGGGGAGAAACAAGTCAGGGATTGAAGCCAAGGAAGGTCGAAGGCAGCTCTGATGTTCTGGGTGGCTCTCCGGGAGGTTCTTGTGGCCCTTGGGGTCTTTTACCTGATTTGAGGGGCTCCGGTGTGGCCGGGACCCCCTCTGCCCCTGATTCCGCCCCTTGGGCTGTCCCCGCATTGGTCCGGATCAGCTTCGAGGTGAGCGATGAGACCCCGGTCACAGCCCAACCCGCCCAACTGGCCCCGGCTCCTGGACTGGCGGAAGCGGCGTGGACGTCCTTTTCTGGAAAGATAAACAAACCCACAAAGCATTAATAATATTAACAATCATATTAATATTAATAAAATTAATAATCAATAATATTAGTTTCGATAATAATATAATATACTAGCTGACCCGGCCACGCGTTGCTGTGGGATTTTTTTAAACTTGGGGACTGTGTGTGTAGTTATGTATATGTGTGTTCGTATTTGTATGTCCGTGTATATGTGTTGATGTGTGTAAGTACAGGTGTGTTTATGTATGTGTGTATGTGTATATTTGTATATTTTTGTGCATGTATATATGTGTGTGTGTGTTTCTGTGTTCCTTTCTTCTCCCCTTCCTTCCTTCCTTCCTTCCTTCCTTCCTCCTTCCTATCCTTTCCTTCCTTCCCTCCCCTCCTTCCTATCCTTCCTTTTTCCTTCCTTTCTTCTCCCCTCTTGCCTTCCATCCATTCTTCCTTCTATCCTTTCTTTCCTTTCTTCTCCTCTCCTTCCTTCCTTCCCTTCTTTCCTTTCCCTCCTTCCTGCCATTCCTGCCCTTTCTGTATCAGTCCTTGCTACCTCCATTCCTTTGCCTACCTTTCCCTACCACCACCAACATTCCGACTCTCTAAACTGCCAGGGGGAGGTGGTGTGGGGGATCATGGGAGTTGTAGTCCATAATGTTATTTATTTATTTATATATCAAACTTGTATACCGCCACTCCCCGAAGGCTCGGAGCGGTTTACAACAGTTGAGGTACAAAGTGGGGAAGGGGGGGAAAGGGGGTGGGGAGGAGTCCGGCGGCGATGGCCAACTAAGGCACCGTCCTGTCATCAAAAGATGGCAGGCGAGGAGGCCCCAGCAGGATCGCCGATACCCGGGTACGGGCAGGAGACGGCGCCCGCAGACTTCCATGTGGCTGTCTGTGTTGGGTGTTGTGGCTCGCCCGTAGGGTGTCCACATTGGCCCACGTAGTGGCCGGGTTTGTCACTCGGAGTTCTGGCCGGAGCTCCAGAAACTCCTGGAACGGAAGGTTCTCTGGGGCCTAACCACCTTCGATGTGGGGCGTCTCTTCTCCAGCGAGTCGATAGGAGGCATGACTCTGGAGGCTCGACCCTCATGGATTTGTGGCCGTTGGCTCTTTTTTGGGCGGGGGAGGGGGTGTTTTGGTAAACATACCTCGTAGGGTTTTCTGGGTATGTGGGCTGTTTTTGTGTTTCTGCCTTGTGTGGTTTTTTGTCTATAAGACAGGACCCATGACATGGAGCAGTGTTTCCCAACCAGTGTGCCATGGCACACTAGTGTGCCGTGAGCGATCATCAGGTGTGCCGTGGGAAATTGGAACTTCCAATACCCTTTCTTCCCCCTCATGCCCACAGTGCTCTCTGGGTGTAGGTGAACTACAATTTCCAAACTCAAGGTCAATTCCCAAGCCTACCCTTTCAGTACTTTCTGTTGGTAATGAGAGTTCAATATGCCAAGTTTGGTTCAATTCCATTGTTGCAAGAGTTCAGGATGCTCTTTGATTGTGTGTTAACTATAAATCCCAGAAACTGTAACTCCCAAATGCCAAGGTCTATTTCCCCCGAACTCCATCTGTGTTCACATTTGGGCATATTGAGTATTCATGCTAAGTTTGGTCCTGATCCAACATTGTTTGAGTCCACAGTGCTCTCTGGATATAGGTGAACTACAACTCCAAAACTCAAAGTCAATGCCCACCAAACTCTTATAGTATTTTCTCTTGGTTATGGGAGTTCTGTGTGGGAAGTTTGTGTCTTTCTGCCATTCCTGCCAGGATATCTATGTTGTGTTCATCGAAACAGGCCCTGGTTTCACACTGAGTGTATAAATACATTTTAAAGCATATTAACTCTATGTATGACTGTGTTAGAGTGTCATTTTGTGTCATTTTGGTTGGTGGTGTGCCCCAGGATTTTGCAAATGCAAAAAGTGTGCCGCAGCTCAAAAAAGGTTGGGAAACACTGGCCTAACCACCTTCGATGTGGGACGTCTCTTCTCCAGCGAGTCGATAGGAGGCATGACTCTGGAGGCTCGACCCTCGCGGATTTGTGGCCATTGGCTCTTTTTTGGGTGGGGGAGTGTTTTGGTAAACATACCTCGTACGGTTTTCTGGGTATGTGGGCTGTTTTTGTGTTTCTGCCTTGTGTGGTTTTTTTGTCTATAAGACAGGACCCACGACATGGAGGATTTTATATATATAGATTAATCAATAATAGACAATGGGGAAAGGTTATGGGGAGGAGGGTTTGAAAACAGGCAAGAAGACACAACCAAACCCCTAATGACAGATGCCCATCCAGCACTTCCCCCCACCCCCGCCCCATCAAGATTGGCTTCATCCTGAGCCAAGGCCTGTCTGTCGCCAACGTGTCCCTCCCACCGTCTCACCAAGGACGTCTCACCAAGCTCAGCGAGCTGCTCTGGGTCTTCGGAAACTTTCTCCAGTTTGGTCATGAAGCTCCGGATGGCCTTGAAAGTCTAATGAAGGGAAGAGCGGCAAAGCAGGAAACTGGAATCCCAGCCACGCGAGGGAGGAGGATGCACACGGGAAGCATTCAGGAGTTGGTCTTCCAAAAACCCAAGCCGCGCCAAGGCAAGTTAGTATCTGTCACAGGGCTGTCCAACTTCTTTTGGCCCAGGGGCCGGAGTTCTGGTCACTGATGACCTGGGGGGCCGGGCCAGGGGCCGGGGGCGGCGCCGCTCCTGACGGCATGCTGACGTCAGCACGCCTGACGTCACCACGCCGGCGTCCTGCGCGGCCCGCCCCTTTTCGGCGAGGCTTGCTGACGTCACCAAGCCCCGCCGAAAAGGGACGCCACGCATGCGCACCAGCCTGGTCACCACGCCGGCGTCCTGCGCGGCCCGCCCCTTTTCGGCGAGGCTTGCTGACGTCACCAAGCCCCGCCGAAAAGGGACGCCGCGCATGCGCGCCAGGCCGCACTTGGTGACGCCGGCGTGGCGCTGGGTTCCTTCCACCTCTTCCTCCTCACCGGTGAGGAGGAAGAGGTGGAAGGAACTCCAGCGCCACGCCGGCGGCACTAAGTGCGGCGACCCTTTCGGCAGGGCTTGGCGGCGTCAGCAAGCCTCGCCGAATAGGAGGCGCAGAGGACGCCTCTCCCGTCAGACGCCGGCGCCGAGGAGGAAGAGGTGGAGGCGCCGGCGTCTGACGTCGCCCAGCTCCACCGAAAAGGGGCAGGACGCCGGGCGGGAGATGCGAGGCGCCCTCCCGCCCGCCCTTTATGCCCATAGCGGCCCCCGAGCAGCCCCGCCCCACCAATTTTTTAAAAAATTCTTTTTCAATTTTTTCCCAAATATTATTTATCCCAGGAGGGTAGGGGGGCCGTGTCCAAGGGGCTGGCGGGCCGTGTACGGGCCGCGGGCCGCCTGTTGGACAGGCCTGATCTATCACGAAGTACCCAGACCAGGAATCAGCATCAGAACTTCTCCCAGCAACAACTTGCCCAGCCGCAAAATCTAGGAGCCAAACGTTCTCCTTATATCCTACAAACAATTTAGCCACTGCCCTTAATCCGATTCCTCACGATCATCCTGAGTAGCCCCAGCTGTTGATTCCTGACTTCCCCTCCACTGGCGCCATCTTGTGTCCATACTGAGCGTTGGCCAGTCATTTTCCCCCACAGATTCCTCAGGCCACTCGTTATCACTGCCGAACCCGAAAAGGCTGTCTGAAGACGTTGGTGCTTCACATACGTTTTGTACTTCCTCTACATCAGTGTTTCCCAACCAGTGTGCCCTAGTCACACTAGTGTGCTGTGAGTGACACAAACTTCCCACACAGAGCTCCCATAACCAAGAGAAAATACTATAAGAGTTTGGTGGGCATTGACCTTGGGTTTTGGAGTTGTAGTTCACCTATATCCAGAGAGCACTGTGGACTCAAACAATGTTGGATCAGGACCAAACTTGGCGTGAATAGAGCATCCTGAACTCTTGCAACAATGGAATGTATGCCGTGGGAAATTGGGACCTCCGATCCCCTTTCTTCCCCCTCCTGCCGAACACTTTTTCTTCTCCACTCGGGCTCCCTTCTTCCCAGCCTCGCTCTGCCTCGCTCTGCTCTGGGGCAAGTCTGCGCAGTAGCGCCCGCACGGGTCACGTCTGCCTCCCTCCCTCCCTCCCCCCTCTCCTCCTGAACACGCTCACGCAGCCCCCTCGGATCAAAATGGCGGCAGATGCGGCAGTGTAGAAGAAAACGTGTTCAGCAGGAGGGGGAAGAAAGGGCGCGAAGGGAAGGAAGAGGTCTCTGTCGAAAGCTGGCATGGGCAAACTTGGGCCTTCCAGGTGTTTTGGACTCCAACTCCCACCATTCCTAGCAGCCTCAGGCCCTTTTCCTTCCCCCAGCCACTTAAGCAGGAAAGGGCCTCAGGCTGTTAGGAATGGTGGGAGTTGGAGTCCAAAGCACCCAGAGGGCCGAAGTTTCCCCATGCCTGTTTGAGGGACCTTAAAGTGGTGAGCCTCCTTCCAACATTGGAAGAAAACAAACAACATGACATAACATTGTTTGAGTCCACAGTGCTCCCTGGATGTAGGTGAACTACAACTTCCAAACTCAAGGTCAATTCCCAAGCAAACCCTTTCAGTACTTTCTGTTGGTAATGAGAGTTCAATATGCCAAGTTTGGTTCAATTCCATTGTTGCAAGAGTTCAGGATGCTCTTTGATTGTGTGTTAACTATAAATCCCAGAAACTGTAACTCCCAAATGTCAAGGTCTATTTTCCCCAAACATCTGGGCATATTGAGTATTCATGCCAAGTTTGGTCCTGATCCAACATTGTTTGAGTCCACAGTGCTCTCTGGATATAGGTGAACTACAACTCCAAAACCCAAGGTCAATGCCCACCAAACTCTTATAGTATATTCTCTTGGTTATGGGAGTTCTGTGTGGGAAGTTGGTGTCGTTCTGCCATTCCTGCCAGGATATCTATGTTGTGTTCGTCAAAAACAGGCCCAGGTTTCACACTGAGTGTATGAATACATTGAAAAACATATTAACTATATGTATGACTGTGTTAGAGTGTCGTTTTGTGTCATTTTGGTTGGTGGCGTGCCCCAGGATTTGGTAAATGTAAAAAATGTGCCGTGGCTCAAAAAAAGGTTGAAAAACACTGCCTCAGGCCACTCATTATCACCGCTGAACCCGAAAAAGCTGTCTGAAGACGTTGGTGCTTCACATACATTTTGTACTTCCTCTACATAAGTCCAATCCAACTCTTCCTCTGAAGTATCACCGTCAGAGGTTTCCCTAAGTCCTTGCCGGATTCTTTTACGGTGCAAAGACCCCCCCCCCCCCTCATCACTTGAGCCACGTGTAGCTCGTTTTCTACTCAGCCCAGTATTGCTCCCGGCCCTTCCCATCTCCATGTCGGACGCTGAATCATTACTAAAATCACTGTCGGCTGACGTCAGACGCTGAATCATTCTCACTACTCTGAGGTGTAACCTGAGCCATAGGCTCAGTTACCACACTCACGCCCGGTGTACTTAATACCTAATATTCTAATCCTATAGAAAAATATTCTGCTATGTATCTTGTAGCAAAGTATCATTTAGTATGTGTGTTTATACAGCAATGGCCAAAACATAAAATTATTATTATTATTATTACAGAATTTTTGCAATGCTTGTGTGTTTTGCCCGCCTTGAGAAGAGGTGGGTAAGAAATAATAATAATCATTATTATTATTTGAAAAATTATATTACTGACACCAAAACAGTATGTCACAGCAAACGAGGTCTATATGCTGGATTTCGTATCACAAAATCACAAGTCGAACACTTCCCAAGCGTCTAGGACTATGACGTAAGAACACACAAATCAAATCAAATCCCTCCAAATTATTATTATTATTATTATTATTATTATTCTGCGAGGTACAATGACACAACCAAATCCCTCCAAAATATTATTATTATTATTATTCTGCAAGGTACAATGACACAACCGAATCCCTCCAAAATATTATTATTATTATTATTCTGCAAGGTACAATGACACAACCGAATCCCTCCAAAATATTATTATTATTATTATTCTGAGAGGTACAATGACACAACCAAATCCCTCCAAAATATTATTATTATTATTATTCTGCGAGGTACAATGACACAACCAAATCCCTCCAAAATATTATTATTATTATTCTGCGAGGTACAATGACACAACCGAATCCCTCCAAAATATTATTATTATTATTATTCTGCGAGGTACAATGACACAACCAAATCCCTCAAAATATTATTATTATTATTATTCTGCGAGGTACAATGACACAACCAAATCCCTCCAAAATATTATTATTATTATTATTCTGCGAGGTACAATGACACAACCGAATCCCTCCAAAATATTATTATTATTATTATTATTCTGCAAGGTACAATGACACAACCAAATCCCTCCAAAATATTATTATTATTATTATTATTATTATTATTCTGCAAGGTACAATGACACAACCAAATCCCTCCAAAATATTATTATTATTATTATTATTCTGCAAGGTACAATGACACAACCAAATCCCTCCAAAATATTATTATTATTATTATTATTATTATTATTATGCAAGGTACAATGACACAACCGAATCCCTCCAAAATATTATTATTATTCTGCAAGGTACAATGACACAACCAAATCCCTCCAAAATATTATTATTATTATTATTATTCTGCGAGGTACAATGACACAACCAAATCCCTCCAAAATATTATTTTTTTTTATTATTATTCTGCGAGGTACAATGACACAACCGAATCCCTCCAAAATATTATTATTATTATTTTTATTATTATTCTGCGAGGTACAATGACACAACCGAATCCCTCCAAAATATTATTATTATTATTATTATTATTCTGCGAGGTACAATGACACAACCGAATCCCTCCAAAATATTATTATTATTATTATTATTATTCTGCGAGGTACAATGACACAACCGAATCCCTCCAAAATATTATTATTATTATTATTATTATTCTGCGAGGTACAATGACACAACCAAATCCCTCCAAAATATTATTATTACTATTATTATTCTGCGAGGTACAATGACACAACCAAATCCCTCCAAAATATTATTATTATTATTATTATTATTATTCTGCGAGGTACAATGACACAACCGAATCCCTCCAAAATATTATTATTATTATTATTATTCTGCGAGGTACAATGACACAACCAAATCCCTCCAAAATATAATTATATTATTCTACAATGACACAACCAAATAAAATATTATTATTATTTTTAAATTCCAAAATTATTACTATTATTATTCTGCTTGAGGTACAATGACAAAACCAAAATATTATTATTACTATTATTATTCTAGGTTGACACAACCAAATCCCTAAATTTACTATTATTATTCTGCCTCCAAAATATTATTACTATTCTGCGAGATACAATGACACAACCAAATCCCTCCAAAATATTATTACTATTATTATTCTGCGAGGTACAATGACACAACCAAATCCCTCCAAAATATTATTATTACTATTATTATTCTGCGAGGTACAATGACACAACCAAATCCCTCCAAAATATTATTATTATTATTATTCTGCGAGGTACAATGACACCAACCAAAATCCCAATGGCCAAAATATTATTACTATTATTATTATTATTCTGCGAGGTACAATGACACAACCAAATCCCTCCAAAATATTATTATTATTATTATTATTCTGCGAGGTACAATGAGAATAAAAT
This sequence comes from Anolis apletophallus, assembly GCA_030556195.1. Taxonomy (NCBI): domain Eukaryota; kingdom Metazoa; phylum Chordata; class Lepidosauria; order Squamata; family Anolidae; genus Anolis; species Anolis apletophallus. Next base: position 8,181 of record JARBWK010000418.1, on the reverse strand, counting down.
ATTATTATTATTATTATTATTATTCAACAATGACACAACCAAATCCCTCCAAAATATTATTACTATTATTATTATTATTCTGCGAGGTACAATGACACAACCAAATCCCTCCAAAATATTATTACTATTGACACAACCAAATTCCAAAATATTATTATTATTATTATTATTCTGCGAGGTACAATGACACAACCAAATCCCTCCAAAATATTATTACTATTATTATATACAATGACACAACCAAATCCCTCCAAAATACTATTATTGTTATTATTATTCTGCGAGGTACAATGACACAACCGAATCCCTCCAAAGTATTATTATTATTATTCTGCAAGGTACAATGACACAACCAAATCCCTCCAAAATATTATTATTACTATTATTATTCTGCAAGGTACAATGACACAACCAAATCCTGTACTCCACACTGAGTCCCCTCAGGGAGATAGAGTGGAAAATAAAGAAAGTATATTATTATTATTAACAATAGATAATATTAATAATAAATAATATTAATAATATTAATAATTAATAATTAATGATAATATTAATAATTAATGATAATATTAATAATTATTAATAATAATTATTAATAATATTGATAATTAATAATATTATAATGCGTAATAATAATTATTAATATTAATTATTATTAATAATAATAATAACAATAATATTCTGTGAGGTAGGAAGACATGATCAAACCCCTCCCAGCAGATGGCCACCCAGCCTCTAAATCCTCCCAAGCGGTGTCACTTTTCCTACCTGTTCCCGGACAGTCTTCTCCGAATCCAGGGTCAAGGTGCACAGCACCGGCAAGATCTTGAAGGCACAGTCTTTCATGGAGTAGAAGTTGTGTGTGGCTGCAAAGCCCAGAATCCCTGCCGCCCGTGAGGGTGCAAAGGGGTCCTTGGTGGCCCGGCTGAAGGCGGAGATCAGGACGTTCTGCCGCGTCTGGAAAAAAACAAAACAAAAACAACAGTCTGGAAATGTGACTTCGTTCCATAGCGTCAATACCCCTTCCTTTAAAGTTCGGACTAAAGCCCAGCTGGCTCACGTTGGCGCTGAGGTAGGGGCCGATCTTGCCGAGGCAGACGGTCGTGTTACAGCGGATGGGGCCTTGGTCGTCCCGGGCCTGGAGGCGCGCAAAGTGCTTCATGAGCTCCACGTTGAGGTTGCTCTCGCTCAGTTTGGGTGCCAGGAGCAGCATGGACTGCGAGGGCAGGACGAGAAGATCAGGACGAGAAGGTAAGGCCATTTGATCCCATCACTCCCTGAGTTGTCCGGCTTTCCTCCCCCCTCCCCATTGCCTTTTGACTTGGTGTGAAATAATATTATAGAATTATTATTATTATTGATATTATTAACTGATATTATTATTAATGATTAGTAATAATTATATTATTATTAATAATACTCATAATATTAATAATATTCACACCAATAATGCTATAATAATATTATAGTATTATTATTGATATTATTAACATTGATATTATTATTAATATTAGTAATAATTATATTATTATTAATAATACTCATAATATTACTAATATTCACACCAATAATGCTATAATATTATAGTATTATTATTATTGATATTATTAACATTGATATTATTATTAATGATTAGTAATAATTATATTATTAGAATAATACTCATAATATTAATAATATTCACACCAATAATGCTATAATAATATTATAGTATTATTATTATTGAAATTATTAGCATTGATATTATTAATGATTAGTAATAATTATATTATTATTAATAATACTCATAATATTAATAATATTCACACCAATAATGCTATAATAATATTATAGTAGTAGTATTATTATTGATATTAACATTGATATTATTATTAATGAATAGTAATAATTATATTATTATTAATAATACTCATAATATTAATAATATTCACACCAATAATGCTATAATAATATTATAGTAGTAGTAGTAGTATTGATATTATTAACATTGCTATTATTATTAATATTAGTAATAATTATATTATTAATAATACTCATAATATTAATAATATTAACACCAATAATGCTATAATATTATAGTATTATAGGGTTATTACAACATTATTGGTGTTAATATTATTAATATTAAGAAGAGTATTATTAATAATAAAATAATTACTAATCATTATTAATAATAATAATATCAATGTTAATAATATCAATAATAATACTACACTTTATTGATCTCCTCTGAGGGACTCTTATTCTTGTTCTATTTTCCGTGCTGAATGACACTGCTGTCCATAGCCATCTCTGATCTTTTTGCTGGCATGTCTCCATGGGGCACACTTTTAATTTCTCGCCGAGGCGGTACCTATTGATCTACTCGCATTGCATTCGAACTGCTAGGTTGTCAGAAGCTAGACTGACAGCTGGGAGATCTCTCTCCAGCTTGTGGCTTTGAACTGTTGACCCTCCGGTCACCAGCCTTTCCTGCAGCTAGCAGCTTTAACTGCTGTGCTACCGCGGCCCCATAACACAATAACAGTGCAACCCATTAAGATTAAGAATTAAGATAAACAACAAAATTGATATAAATAATATTCATAACAACTCTCGGAGTCACCTTGCTTTCCTCCTTCTTCCGAAAAACCTTTTCCCCATTGTCTATTATTAATATATTATATTATTATCAAAACTAATAATATTGATTATTAATATTATTAATATTAATGATTGTTAATATTAATATTAGTATTGTTAATATCAATTTGTTATTATTTGTGTTTATTATACCCTGCTTTTCACATCATCACATATACTTGTGACATTCACTCGTATACCATTCACTCACTCATACTCACCGTCCTTCCTCATTCAGTTCACCATCACATATACTCGTAACATTAATTCCAGTCCATTCACTCATATATTATTATTATCATCAAAACTAATATTATTGATTATTATTCTTAATATATTAATATTATTCTTAATATATTAATATATTAATATTTGTTAATATCATTAATATTAATGTTATTAATAGTGTTAATATCAATATTATTATTATTTATTATACCCCGCTTTTCACATCATCACATATACTTGTGACATTGACATTGACTCCCATTCATCACTCGTTCATACTCAGCGTCCTTCCTCATATACTCGTAACATTCACTCACAGTCCATTCACTCATATATTATTATTATCAAAACTAATATTATTATTAATAATAATAATCAATATTAGTTTTGATATTATCAAAATTATAATAATTCAAGAATAATATTCAAGAACAGTATTAATATTAATATGAGTATTAATATTATTAATGCTAATAATTAATCAATAATATTAGTTTTGATAATATTATCTAAATTATAATAATAATTCAAGAGTAATATTTAAGAATATTATTAATATTAATATGAGTATTAATATTCATACTAATAATTGCTCAATAATATTAGTTTTGATATTATCAAAATTATAATAATTCAAGAGTAATATTCAAGAATATTAATATTAATACTAATAATCAATAAAATTAGTTTTGATAATATTATCAAAATTATAATAATTCAAGACTAATATTCAAGAACATTATTAATATTAATATGAGTATTAATATTAATGCTAATAATTAATCAATAATATTAGTTTTGATAATATTATCAAAATTATAATAATTCAAGAGTAATATTCAAGAATAATATTAATATTAATATGAGTATTAATATTATTAATGCTAATAATTGCTCAATAATATTAGTTTTGATAATAATATCAAAATTATAATAATAATTCAAGAGTAATATTCAGGAATATTATTAATATTAATATGAGTATTAATATTATTAATACTAATAATTAATCAATAATATTAGTTTTGATCATTATATTATCAAAATTATAATAATTCAAGAATAATATTCAAGAATATTATTATATTATCAAAATTATAATAATTCAATAATAATATTCAAGAATATTATTAATATTAATATGAGTATTAATATTATAAATGCTAATAATTACATTATTAATATTGTAAGTATTATTATTATTATTCGCGTTTATTATACCCCGCTTTTCACTCCATAAGGAGCTCCTTTACCTTCACGGTCTGCTCTCGGATGGCCGGGTTGGTGTCCAGGAACCCGTGAACCACGTGCGGGAAGATCTGGTTGTTGACGGTGGGCTCGTTGAGGTATTGGATGAAGTGCTCCATCTACGGGGTGAAACTCACACTCACAAACAGACCGCAACGTTGTGCAGTAAGCAGCCTTTGGCTATGCTGCTTTGCTCCTGAACCCACCATATCCCATCAAACTATTTATTTATTTATTTCCACCATTTCTACCCCGCTCTCCTCTACCCCCGAGGGAGGGGGGACTCAGAGCGGCCTAACGAAAGGCACAATTCGATGCCCACACAATAAAATACAATATAAAAACCAAAAACATTCAGCATTAAAACACATTAAAATACAGTGAACATTAACACATCATACAATTCTCTTAAGTTAAAAACAGTATTTCGTCCACAACAAGAGCATTGAGCCATATCCATCAACATGTTGTTACAAATCCAGTCCAAAGTGCTGCATTGTGCTAGTGTGCAAACGCCTGGTCCCACAGCCAAGATTTCACTTTTTTCCTGAAGGCCAGGAGGGATGGGGTTGATCGTATGTCGCTTGGAAGCGCGTTCCACAGACGGGGAGCCACCACCGAGAAGGCCCTCTCTCTCATCCCCACCAACCGCGTTTGAGAAGTTGGCGGGAGCGAGAGCAGGGCCTCCCCGGATGATCTTAGATTACGAAGTGGGACGTAGCGGCAGATGCGTTCGGACAAGTAAGCTGGGCCAGAACCGTATAGAGCTTTAAAGGTCAAAAACAGCACTTTGAATTGAGCTCGGAAGTGGACAGGCAGCCAGTGGAGCTGACACCACAGGGGGGGTGTGTGTGCTCCCTGTATGTCGCTCCCGTTAGCAATCTGGCTGCCGCCCGTTGGACTAATTGCAGTTTCCGAACTGTCTTCAAAGGCAGCCCCACGTAGAGTGCGTTGCAGTAATCTATTCGGGATGTGACCAGAGCGTGGACGACCGTAGCCAGATCAGACTTCCCAAGGTACGGGCGCAGCTGGCGCACGAGTCTTAACTGTGCAAAAGCTCCCCCGGCCACTGCCGAGACCCGGGGCTCCAGGCTCAGCGATGAGTCCAGGGTCACTCCCAAGCTGCGAACCTGCGTCTTCAGGGGGAGTGTGACCCCATCCAACACAGGCTGTGACCCTATGCCCTGTTCGGCCTTACAACTGACCAGGAGGACCTCTGTCTTGTCTGGATTCAGTTTCAATTTGCTAGCCCTCATCCGGTCCGACACAGCGGCCAAGCACGGGTTCAAAGTCTGGACAGCCTCCTTGGTGACAGGTGGGAAGGAGTGACAGATCTGGACGTCACCTGCGTACAGGTAACACCTGACTCCGAAACTCCGAATGATTTCTCCCAGTGGTTTCATGGCGTCCCCAAGTTAAGAGCAAGATGGGTCTCACCTATCCTCTTGGGCAGGGGTGCTCAGGATGTCGATTGCAATCAACTGGTCGATCCTGAGGCCACCTGGAGTCCATCCCAGCTGATGCGGCACTTCTAGAGGGGGCGGAGCCACGCTGTGCCAGGCCCCGCCCCCTCCTCACCGGCTTTAGCTTTACCACAGCTTCTGCAACCTTGAGAAGGGTAGAGGAGGGTATTACCAAGCTAGTGGTGGCTAGCTATGCCATCACTGGCTTGGCATACCCCCTCTGCCCTGGAGAAGCTGTGGTAGAGCTCCAGCCAGGGGCGGAGGGGCGGAGCCAAGCGGCACCAGGCCCCGCCCCTCCCCACCAGCTTTAGCTCTACACAGCTTCTCCAGGGCAGAGGGGGTATGCCAAGCCAGTGGTGGCATAGCTAACCATCAGTGGCTTGGCATACCCCTCTGCCCTGGAGAAGCTGTGGTAGAGCTCCAGCCAGGGGCGGAGGGGCGGAGCCAGCGGCGCCAGGCCCCGCCCCTCCCCACCAGCTTTAGCTGTACCACAGCTTCTCCAGGGCAGAGGGGGTATGCCAAGCCAGTGGTGGCATAGCTAACCATCAGTGGCTTGGCATACCCTCTGCCCTGGAGAAGCTGTGGTAGCTCCAGCCAGGGGCGGAGGGGGGCGGAGCCAAGCGACACCAGGCCCCGCCCCTCCCACCAGCTTTAGCTGTACCACAGCTTCTCCAGGGCAGAGGGGTATGCCAAGCCAGTGGTGGCATAGCTAACCATCAGTGGCTTGGCATACCCCTCTGCCCTGGAGAAGCTGTGGTAGAGCTCCAGCCAGGGGGCGGAGGGGGCGGAGCCAAGCGGCGCCAGGCCCCGCCCCCTCCCCACCAGCTTTAGCTGTACCACAGCTTCTCCAGGGCAGAGGGGGGTATGCCAAGCCAGTGGTGGCATAGCTAACCATCAGTGGCTTGGCATACCCCTCTGCCCTGGAGAAGCTGTGGTAGAGCTCCAGCCAGGGGGGCGGAGGGCGGAGCCAAGCGACACCAGGCCCCCCCCCCACCAGCTTTAGCTGTACCACAGCTTCTCCAGGGCAGAGGGGGTATGCCAAGCCAGTGGTGGCATAGCTAACCATCAGTGGCTTGGCATACCCCCCTCCGCCCTGGAGAAGCTGTGGCCCTCCCCACCAGCTTTAGCTGTACCACAGCTTCTCCAGGGCAGAGGGGGTATGCCAAGCCAGTGGTGGCATAGCTAACCATCAGTGGCTTGGCATACCCCCCTCTGCCCTGGAGAAGCTGTGGCAGAGCTCCAGCCAGGGGGCGGAGCCAAGCGGCGCCAGGCCCCGCCCCCTCCCCAGCTCCGCCCTGCTTCTCTCAAAGTAGATCTTTCTGTCTTAGATTTATTATAAGTAGCTCGCATGCTGAAAAAGTGTGGGCACCCCTGCTCTTGGGTATTTCTGCAACGCCACACCATAGCCAGGGCATCATTCCTGCCAAGTTTCGGAAAGACCCGCTCACACACCGATTTTTAGGATTATTTTTTTTAAGTATACAAATAAACTCGGCCATGGAGCTGGCAATCCTAAAGGGAATCCTAAGGGACATTCAGAGATACGAGTTATAAAGCACAAAACATAAGAGGGTTTGGAAAGGTTTCGAGCCAACGAACCTGCTGCAGTAACCGGATCCTCATGGCTCTGTCCGGCGAGGAGAACATCTTCACGATGACCGGGATGATTTTCTGTTGGTATTCCTGAGCGTTCAAGAACTTCCCCACCTGGAATGGGAGAAGAGAAAAGATGAGAAGGGGGGGGGGGTGTTCGGTGTGTTTTTAATATGTGTTTTATAGAAATATATTTATAATATACTAGCTGTACCCGGCACGCGTTGCTGTGCCCTTTTTAGGAGATGCGAGAAAGTCCAATCATCCACGGTGTGCCCTCCTCTAAACTGCAGTTGGATGGAGTGTGGGGCATGGGGGGCATGGTGTGCCAAGTTGGGTCTTTATGGGTCTTGGTTCTGGGCCCCAGTGGTCTGTGGGGAATGATGGGTTTTGAAGTACTACAAATCCCATTTTCCATGGTGGTACTTCAAGTCCCATCATGCATGGTCGGGGCTCTGTGTGCCAAGGTAGGTTACTGTAAATTCAGACCATACACAATGTCCCATGAGCTGAGGCCTAGTTAGGAACAGCAAGTTAATGAAGCCTTTCTGTCAATTCAGGCCATACACAATGTCCAATGAGCTGAGGCCTAGTCGGGAGAATCAAGTTAATGAAGCCTTACTGTCAATTCAGGCCATACACAATGTCCCATGAGCTGAGGCCTAGTCGGGAGAATCAAGTTAATGAAGCCTTACTGTCAATTCAGAGCGTAAACTGCTTCCCAGTAAGTGAGGCCTAGTTAGGGAAATCAAGTTAATGAAGTCTTACTGTCAATTTAGAGCGTAAACAGCTTCCCAGTAAGTGAGGCCTAGTTAGGGAAATCAAGTTAATGAAGTCTTACTGTCAATTTAGAGCGTAAACAGCTTCCCAGTAAGTGAGGCCTAGTTAGGCAAATCAAGTTAATGAAGCCTTACTGTCAATTCAGAGCGTAAACAGCTTCCCAGTAAGTGAGGCCTAGTTAGGGAAATCAAGTTAATGAAGTCTTACTGTCAATTTAGAGCGTAAACAGCTTCCCAGTAAGTGAGGG
>JARBWK010000417.1:0-32425 GCA_030556195.1 Anolis apletophallus | reverse complement strand
CATAAATTTTAAAAAAATTTTTGGGAAACCTCAGGTAAACCCCCCCATTTTCATTTTTTAAAACCGGGTTTATAAATAATTGGGCTGGGCTAAACCCAGCTGACTTATCGGGAAGAATAGTAAACCCTTTTTTTGGGTTTCCCTTGATAGCTTGCTCATAAATCTCCTTAAATTGTTTAAAAGTTGATTTCGATGCTTCACACGGAGACCCCGCCACATGTCCCCTAGTTGTTCCTTTTCCGTTTCATCCCCCCGCAATCCTCGGTGTACCATGGCAGCGAACCCGGAAGGAGGGGTTTAGGGGCGATCTCGTCTGGGGCCGGGGAAAATTGGATTCCAGTGCCCCACTAGCCCATCGACCGAGCCCCCCGGGGAGGGTTCCCAACCCCTTTGGAGCATTCAGGAACCTAGGGGGTTCCAAAAGTCTCCTTGGGCAAACCCGAAATAGGTTTTTGCACCCTTACCGGGGGGGGGGTGATTTCCAGCCTGATTTCCGGGGACCTTGTATCAGACCAGGGAAACCCCTTTTTTAAGGGAGGCTGGGATCACCTAAATTTCCCGGCCAAGATCAGATCTAATGTGTGTCCTGCATGGTGGGGGGGGCCAGTCTTACAGAGCGAGAGCCCCAGTGCCTCCATGGAGACCCCAAAAAGGTCCATGGCTGTTGTTGACGGAGGTGGGGCCGGGGGACTTTGGGAAGCCCCCCATAACAATGAGTTTAGGAACCTCAATGCCCACTCTGCAACCACCTCCAGCAGCTTAGGCAGGCTTCCTGCCGGCCCGGGTGCACGGACCACCGACAGGAAGGCTACGCCCCCAAATCCCACACCAGGCCCGCACACTCCATCCCAGGATGTTCCCCCCGGGCCGGGAATCGCCTGAAAATAGTTTTCCCAAAGGAGAATAGCCCCCCCCTCCCCCTTCTGCCTTTTCCCCGATGGCTGACCAGGGAACCCGGGGATGCTTTCTGCAAAAATGACGCATCCCCTTCCTGCAGCCAAAACCCTGTAAACAGGAAAGGTCGACTTTTTTTTCCAGGAGGAGATCCCTGATACCCCAGATTTATTACGCACGGATCTTGCGTTGGCCGGGATAAAGAGTTGGAGGAGGGAATTTGGGAGCCCGCCATCTGGGCATTTTGGGGATAGCACGTAGGTCAGGGGGAGGACGGCCTTCCCGCGGTCCTCCCCCCCTCTCATAAGGCCAAGGCACCATCCCTATTCCCCCTGCTCGAGATCAGGGGATTGCCCGCCCTGCCCACCCCTCTTGACGATTTGACTGGGGTGTCGGGTTTCCCTGCCTACCCTCCGGGGGGGGGGGGGTGCCTGGCCCTTGTAAAGCAGGACCTTGGCCCGGGCCGGCCGGGGTTGGGGGGCAAGCTGGGAGTCCGCTGGGATCTCTGTTGTTCCAGTTATTGAAACTTCCCCCCAAAAGGTCCGGGATCTATAACCACCGCCCCCCAACCTTGGCAATTGCCACATCAGGAGGAGGGTGGTTTGTAGAGTTTAAATCACCCTTTCAGCTGTCCTGGGGGGGAGTCCTAACTTTATATTTTTAAAAGGCCTTTTTGGGCCATGGTTGCAGTTGTTTTTATTTTATGTTGTGATACCCTTTTGGGTTTTATGCATTGTTCCCCTTTTACGTTTACCCACTGGTGGTGCTTCGTGAGCCCCCCCCAGCCCCTTCGGGAGATGGTGGGGGTGTAAATAAAGCTGTTGGCTAGCCATTTATTAGTATCCCCTTAATCATTAAATCCCTTTAGAATTATGGCATGACCACAACCAGAGATAATGATTGGCTTTTAATATTAGAAGATACATGCATGAATGACAATCAGTGACCTGAATCTGTCTATTCCAGTATTTTTTAACGTTTTACTTATTTAAATATTTAAATATTTTAGTACTGTAAATGCCAAGCTGTGTAAGTCGCCCGGAGCACATCTGTGGAGGGCGACTCATAAATAATAAAATCAGTTAGTTAGTTACTTAGTTAATAGGAAAAACCACTCAATTTGTGTCCCTGATAACACCTTAATTGAAAAATAGGATTTTTACTAATTCAGGTTTCTAGTGGCATTAAGTGAGGGCTGGTCATCGCTTCCTCCTTGGAGGTTTTATATTAAAAATTTTCAGGTGGAATTTCCCTTTGAGACCAAAAGCCTCTGGAGAATTGTAAACCACCCTTTTTGAGCCCACATCAGCAGAGAAAGAGCCCACATCCTTGTAAGGTACATGAAAATTATGTCTAGTTTTGGGCATCGCAGTTCAAGGAGGATTCTGACAAACTGGAATGTGTCCAGAGGAAGGTGGCCAAAATAGTTTTGGAAGCCATTCCCCACGAGGAGCAGTTGTTTTGGGGTGGGGGGTGGGGGGGGGAGGTGGGCATTTTTAGCTTGGAGCGGATATGATAAACTAATTTAAATACTTGAAAGCGATGTTCTATTTGAAGATGTAGCAAGCTTGTTTTCTGCTACTCCGGATAGTAGGGCATGGAGAAATGGATTCAAACTACAGTGAAATGTATACCACTGAAACATTAGAGATCACATCTCCCCAAGAAACCACAAGGCCATCCATCCAATCTAACACGCTGGCCTCCGGAAATGCACGACCGAGGCACTCCCAACAGAGTGCCCCCCACCCGCCCGCCCTCTGTTTACAAGCTTCCAGAAAGGGAGACACCCACTCACTCCCAGGCAGCGCGTCCCACGGTTGGACAGCTCTTACCATCAGGGTGTTCTTCCTAATGTTTACAAGAGGAATTGAGAGCTCCAGAATGGAAGATGCTTTCTCAATACCTGCCTTAACACTGTGACATACTGTTGTTGCTTCTGCTCCGATAGTTCAGTTCAGCATTCGTAGGTACGTCTCTCTGGGTCGAAATGGCTTCTGACAGATTGACGACTGCACGAACCACTTCATCTGCTTCAGTTGTCGCTGCAGTGTGAACCTGGCCAAGTTGGGGCAGCTGTAGGTAGAGTGACTGTAACATTTAAAGTGACAGTAAAACTTCGTGAAATCCTTTCCGAAAGAGGTGACGAATCCACCCTAAATGTTACTGCCACCCTACCACCTACAGTAGAGCACACCATCATCATCATCAGTTTCTCACTTGTTAATCGCCCTCCAAAATGCTCCAGGCGATTTACATAAAACAATTGCATTAAAAATACACAATACCAAATGGACATCCTCACGGGCCCCCCCCCTTTTCTGGCCCCTTGGCTGATAACTCAGGGGTCCTAACCTGCCTGACCCCTCCCTTGTATGGTCAAACCAGAGCTACCTAGAGGATCACGGCTTTGAGGGCTGAGCCCTGGACATTTGAACTGTTTGAGGCAGAGCAATAAATAGCTGCAGGATTCTAGGAAATTAAGTCCGAAAAAGTAACTTCAGCAAGGACTGGCTGTCAGGATCAGTGAAGATCAGAGCTGGTATTGCTCTGATTTCCTGACCTGCCAGCATTTCACTGAATGCCTGGGCTGTCTGCATTGCTCAGCTTATAGATAAGATAAGCTCCAGGTGTTGGCCTGGGATAGCCACACACACACCAACATGAGTAGCACAGACTTGCATCTTGGGTTGACTCAGGAAGGATATGATGAAATATCCTCTGGACATTGGGACTGCTGAGTCAGAGGGGAGATGATGCAACCTCTCCTGTACATTGCAGGCCATGGGGGTGGGCCTTTGATATGATGATGGACAGGGGATGGGGGTGTGTTTTGTATATAAGGTGTGTTTGTTCCTGTGATGCCAATTCTGGCATCAAAAGTGTTGTACCTTCAATAAATCAGTGGGATCGACGGCCGTCTCGCGCGTGGTCCTTACAGAGAATTGGAGTGGCCTCACAGAATGCCAGAATTTCACCAACCTATCGTGAAGAATCTACTGAGGGTTTTGGAAGCCATCTGCAATGCTCGAGACCCTTTTCAAGAGTGGAATGGGTGAGTCCGAGGATTTTTGGGAGTAATCACGGGATGAAGATGGTGCCGAGGAGGTGGGAGTAGTATTCCCCATTTGGGATTGGAAGACGGGTAGATGGAGCATCCCTTCCCTATGGGGAGAGGTGGAGGCTTCGGAGATGACTGCCTACAAGCTCTGCGGACCGTATGGGAAGGAGAGGACGGGAGTTGGCCTGTCCCAGGCTTCCTGGAAGGAGAGCAACGAGGGAAAGGCCCAGAAGTGCCCAGAGAAGCGGTTGGAAGTGCCTCCGTTCAGGTGGGCCATCGAGGGCCTGGAGTGGGACCCAGAGAAGCGGTTTGGAGTACCTCCGCTCAGGTGGGATCCCGAGGCCCAGAACCACCTTTCCCACTGCCCCCCTTCGAAGGGGAACCATTGATTCCGTCCCCCTCAGTAAAGAGCCTTGGTGTTATCCTGGACTCCAAAATTGTCGATGGAGGCCCAGGTTGCCTCCCACGACAAAAAAAGGCCTTCTGCCACCTGCGCCAAGCGAGACAACTGGCGCCCTACCTCCCGGCGGAAGCTAGCTACAGTAATCCATGCCACGGACACATCACGGCTGATTACTGTAACGCCATATGTGGGTCTGTCCCGGCCACTAACCCGCAGGATCCAGATTGTGTAGAACGCGCCACCAGGCTTCTCACAGGAACATCGATGAGATGCCACATTACACCATCCCTGCAGCGCCTGCACTGGCTGCCCGTTGAGTATAGAGCCTTACATAAGACCTTGACCTTGGCTTTCAAAGCCCTATGGGGCCGGGGCCCAACATACTTAAGGACCGCTTGCTGATGCCTGCCTATTCAAGGACACCGCGCCGGCAAACAAGAACCTCCCTTTGCGTCCCGGGCGTGAAAGAGGCCCACCTGGAGGCCACGAGACGGAGATCGTTTCTCCATTGTGGCCCCGCTCTCTGGAACTCGATGCCACCGGACCAGAGAGCCTCCCTCGACCTGCCCCAGTTCCTGACCGCTCTAAAGACCTGGCTATTTAGGAAAGCCCATGGCTAATGCAGAACAGGAACTCAACTACCTGGAGCCTGGCCCTTGCATTTAACCCTAAATATTTTAATCTAATTTTTAATATTTTTAATTGTTGAATTGCTATGTGTAAGTCGCCCGGAGCACTAACGTGGAGGGCGACTCAGAAATAATAAAGTCAGTCAGTCAGTCAGTCAGAAGAACCCAGAGAAGCAATGGCTCAGGTGGGTTTTCAGGTGGACCAAGAGGAGCTCAGAGAAGTGCCCTGGAAAGGGATCTCTACTCAGGTGGGCTCAGGAAGAGTTGGTAGAGATTCCAGAGAAGCAGCGGGGCCTGTTCAGGTGGAATTTCGAGGAGCCAGAGGGACCAGAGAAGCAGCATGGAGCACGTTTGTTCAGGTGGACCCGGTGTCGGTTCAAGGTGGACCAGCCCACAGTAAAGAAGGGGCTGTGCAGTCTTCCGTTTGGAACAAGGACAAGCTGGTCCAGGAGATACAACGAAGCTTTTGGGTGCTGCAAGAGATAAAGAAAGCTTTTCATTGTGGGCGGCATGACATGAGTGTACTCCTGAGATGAATGGAAGTTTTGGAGGAGAGAGTCCGGAGGTGCCAAGAGATGATGCTATGTCTCCCAGCCGAGGAAGAAGGGCGTTATGAAGATGCTCCTGAGATGGTGGAGAATGAAGCCCAGGGGACAGATCCAGTTCTTCCAGAGGATGCTTTTGAGATGGAGGAGGGCCCGGAGGCCCAGCCAGAAGCATGGTGTGTGCCTGAAAAGGAGACATGGAGCTGTGTGGAGAAAGTTTCGCAGCTTCCAAAGTGTGAAGGTGGGCTCCTAGGAGAGCAAGTTGCCGTGGAGACAAGGGAAGATAAGCTTGGAATGCCGGCAGCTCAGAGAATGAAAGTAAGAGAGGCCCTCAAGGGGGGAGAGGCCGAATGTGCTTTGGATAAACCGGGTTGCAGCTTTCCCTGTGGAGAGGGGTTGCAGGGATCCGAGGAAGGCAAAGAGGACAGCCAGCTGCTGCTTTCATTGAGTTCTGCCCTCGTATGGGTTGGAATTCTTTATGCCTGGAGTCCCAGAAGTGAGGGACGAGAGACGTGCCTGGGAAGCTTCCGGTGTGCCTGAAGCTGAGGAAGCTGCCTGTTGAGTTGGAGAGTCAACTGCATGGTAGTCTTAAAGTCCCTGTCGCTGAAAAAGGAACCGAGTGGGTAGCTGGAGGAAGTGAAGACTGGTCGTATGTGATTGGAAATTCCCAACAAGTTGGTGAGCTCCCTGAAGAGAATGGAGAGAGCAGTTTGGAGCCGGGTGTGCTGATGGAAACAGCAGGAAGAGATGCCTTAACTTCAGAGAGCAGTCTGGAGCCGGCTGTGCTGATGGAAACAGCAGGAGGAGATGCCCCAACTTCAGAGAGCAGTTTGGAGCCCAGCAGAGATGGGGCCGGGATTGTCCAGTGCGAGTCAGCTGTTGACGGAGAGAGCGAGCAGTTGGCGAGGTCCATGGTGGCGGTGCCGGTCCGTGTTGTGAATTCGAGTAAGCTGCTGGGTGAGCCGGATGAGTCGGAGATGATGAGGTGGTTCCAGAAGCATCCTTTTGGGACCAAACGGATCATGCCACTCGGGATGGGATGGTTGATTGGGTTTGGAAAAGGTTTGACCAGAGTGCCAATGACTGAATTTTGGGCGTCATCTGCGTGGCCAGACAGCGGACTTCAGAGCATACTGAACTTTGGGGCTGAATCGGGGCCAGTGTTCCAGCAACAAGCCTGTTAATTTTGACTTTGGGGAAAACCAGCAACCTGGTTGTATTATGCTTTCTGTGGGATATGCTGTTATATGAGGAAAGTGTCCCTAATGGACTTGGAGCTGGGATGATTTCGATATTTAGTGTTGGTGTCACTTGAATGATTTGCCCCAAAAATGTGCTAGGATGATTTTATGATAAATTGACCCCGGAATGATATATAGGTTGTGATACGATGCTTAGAAATGTTCATGCCATATTGTTTTGAGTGTGGTACATTAACTGTGTCTATTGATAGAATTATCTCAAATGCATTTATTGTTGGAAATGTTAGGTTTCCTGTTTGTTAAGGATGATAGTTTTCATATAGGTTTATGAGGAGATGCACATGGAGTAATGACTTGTTGGATATTGGGGGAGGATAGGCTTCAGAGCCAATTTAGAAGATATGATGTTATCTCCTGTTGAGTCTGCCAGGAGAGAGATGGCTTGGGATAGTGTAAGTTAAGATTTGATGTGTGCATGTTACTAAAACGCAGATGGCCATACCTGCGTTCCAGTGTTGGAGTGCTCCGTTTGGAGGATAGGTTTCAGAGTCAGTTTAGAAGTTATGGTGTTGTTAGTACCTTTATGCTGTAGTTGTGGCATATGAATAAGGATGGTAAGAGGTTTGTGTTACTTTTCTTGATTGGTGTGTGTAGCTGGGCACAGATGGTTTATTCCTGTGCGAGAGTTTGGTGGTTAAGATATGATTGTATAGAGAATTATAGTTTTGGTTAGTACCTCCTGCCATCGCAGTAGAGGGATAAGGTTGTTTAGAGATTTAGGTTGAGTTGTGGTTAGTTAAGGCACAGATGTGTTTTAGCAGTTTAGAGAATTGTAGTTTTGTATTTGGTACCTCCTGCTTTTGCAGTGGAAGGTTTTGGGAGTTATGGGGCTTGGAATCTTGATTGTGTGATTTTGGTTTGTACTGTAAAGATGCACAGTTGATTTGTTCCTGTGCGATGGGTTGTTAGTTTGGATAAATTAGGTCGGTGTGTCATTTTCGCGTGAATGTTACATTCCCACGTATTGTTGTTTAGTTGAAGTTGGTAGAGAGTTTGATAGGTTTTGTAGTGGTTACTGGTTATATAAGGAAGTAGTTTTTGGGTGTACCTCCTGCTATTGCAGTAGAGGGATGAAGTTGTTTAGGGGTTTTGGTAGTGGCAAGAGAAAGTGTAGAGAAGGATTGGTTTAGGTATTGTTATTGGAGTTCAAATGTGAGAGGTTATAGAGTCTTGGGACTTAGATTGTGGTGGAAGATGGTGAAGTTTGCTTTGGCTTGTGAGAAAGTGATTTGTGGCCTGTAGTGGAAGGCTGCGTGAGTGTGCATTGAGAAATTAGGGTGCACAAGGCCCACATGGTTAGCAGGTTAAGGTTTGGAGTTTATAGCCATGCAGTTGTGAGGATGATGGGCATGGTAGTCGAAGTGGAAGCATGTGGGGAGTGCTTGGAGGTGGTTATAGGTAGAGTTGGCCTTCAACAAGCTAGGCATTGGTGTTATGAGAATGAGCCGGAGGGTATGTTTGTGTACGAATGAGGTTTCATTTCTCGAGAGGAGCAGGACTGTTTGGTTGGCTGAGTGTGTGGGAGTGCAAGGTTGAAATGCGCGTTTAGCACACATAGCAGAGTGGTATGGTTTGGTTCTCGGTATGTGTGTTAGGACTGGGGAAAACCAGTTGTGTTAGTTGTTGTTGGACTTTAGTTATGTTCCCCTGGGGGGGGGGGGGGAGGAAGAGGAAGGAGGGAGACCATTCTGTCAGGATCAGTGAAGATCAGAGCTGGTATTGCTCTGATTTCCTGACCTGCCAGCATTTCACTGAATGCCTGGGCTGTCTGCATTGCTCAGCTCGTAGATAAGATAAGCTCCAGGTGTTGGCCTGGGATAGCCTTGGGTCACACCACACCAACATGAGTAGCACGGACTTGCATCTTGCTGACTCAGGAAGGATATGATGAAATATCCTCTGGACATTGGGACTGCTGAGTCAGAGGAGAGATGATGCAACCTCTCCTGTACATTGCAGGCCATGGGGGTGGGCCTTTGATATGATGGACAGGGGATGGGGGTGTGTTTTGTATATAAGGTGTGTTTGTTCCTTGTGATGCCAATTCTGGCATCAAAAGTGTTGTACCTTCAATAAATCCAGTGGGATCGATTTGCCGTCTGCGCGTGGTCCTTACAGAGAATTGGAGTGGCCTCACACTGGCCTAAGGCTGGCAGTGGAAGCCGATTGCTGACGGATAGAGGAAAGGATTGGGACCGTCAGTCTAGGTGGAAAAAATGAAATAGGTTCTCTCTCTCTCTCTCTCTTACACAAATATGTGAAGAATACAAATGACTGACCTTGGCGACTGATAGGATTGAAGTCACGCCTCTCTCCTTGCAGTGCGCAGCGCCCAAGACCTTGCAAGCGAAAGATGCACGGCAAAAGCATTTCACAAGGTGATGCTGGCACGCTATCTTTCCCACAGGTTTAGAAAATGCAAGCACATCAATCAATGGTGTCTCGTGAAGCTGTGTAGAATATCATACACAACACACTGGGCGTGGGTTTTGGCTGAATTGCACACCCCCAACCCCTAGTACTTACAGCTTTCCCCCTTTCAATATAATCCACAGATTGTGAAATGTTTTTTTTAATCCATCATCCTTCTAAGTGTTAATTGCACGGCGAAATTTTCTTCACAAGTTCAAGTCCTGAAAAGCAGGAGATACGAATGTCAAGGTGAAGAGCGACACCGAAATGGCATTGTTATAAAGAGAGCTGTGGAATAAATTCATTTTGAGAAATACAATATGATACATTAATTATTATATTACCTGTTATGTGTTTAAGGTGTTTATTTCTTGCCTCTCAGCCTGGAAGAATCCACCCAAGTGGAATTATGTGGAAAACAACACGTGCTCCCTCACACAACCCACGCGCCTTCCTTTCTCTCTCTTGTAGCCACGTAGCTAGAACAAGGTTGGGCAAAGTGTGGCCCTCCAGCCGTTGTTGGTTGTGGTCTAGCAACACCAGAGGCATCATCATCATATAAACTGGCCCCCAGTTAATCTAGGGCCAGGCTGGAGCAGGGGTGCTCTGGACTGTCCTTGGAGGGGCCCACGTATACACCACCCCCAATGTATGTCATGGGTGGATTGGAATCCAGGCAGTCTGTTTGGGCCAAAATCACATTGGCCGCACTAGGCCATCCTGGTCCAAACCACATCAGCCACCCTACAGCCTGCCTTGCCATCGCTGCTCCCAGACAACCGCAGAGGTCCCCGAGGGACCGTCCCTATGAGGCAGGCCTGGGCAACCCGTGGTTCTACATGGTTCTAAAGTACTTACCAAACTCAAGTTCTGGTGGTGAACATTTCAGAACTCCAACAAAACTTTCAAAATTTCATTATAAATGGCAGTTCTTAATTGGTTCTGTCTTTAAAAATCAGCAACAATGAAATAATAATGAACTTTTGAAAGTTTTGTTAGAATTCTGAAATGTTCACCACCAGAACTTGAGTTTTGTAAGTACTTTGGGACCATTTATTTATTATTTATTAATTCGATTTGATATACTGCTCTCTCTGTCGCTCAGAGCGGTTTACACAAGTTTGTGTGCCCAGTGGCAACACAAACCGGACAATACAAAAGACGTGGGGAAGAACACAAGGATAAGGGAAGGGAGGGAGGGGAAGTGGTCAGCAGCGGTGCCTACTGGAACACCACCCCGCCATCAAAAGAAGGTAGGCGGGGGGGGGGGGCAGCAGAATCGCTGGCACTAAGGCGCAAGCAGGGAGCAGGGGCTGACGTCTCCCCAAAGGGGTCCATCTTTAAGGCCCCGATCCAGTTGCGCAATGTCCAAGTCGACTTCCGCGATGGTCTGGCGAGTCCTATGGAACTGTGCCAGCCTATAGCCGGCGCTCCAGAACGTCCTGGAAGGGAACATCCTCCGGGGTCTTAGAGTCCTTGCTTCTGGGGACCCACCTACCAGTGAGCCAGCCAAAGTCCCGGCCTTAGTGTCCCGGTTCCTTTGGGCTCTCTGGTAGGGGGATGGGTCCAGTCCGGAGTCCATGGTACGTGGAATGGGGAATTCCCCTCCCCTTCGGTTCCGGCGCCGTCTCCTCCTCCGGCGGCTGCGCCTGGTCTTGCCCAGCCCACCGGTGGAGGAAGAGTCCTCCTGGGGCGGGACCTCTGGGACTTCTGGCAGAGCACTGCATCCGGGTGCTGCCTCTTCCTCCTCAGGTCCTGACACGTGGGATGGCACGGTGTCCTCCGGGTAAGTGTCCTCCAAGGCGGGACTTCCGGGGTGGTCGGTGTCATCAGGAGGGGGCCATCAGGGGCGGGGCTTCCGGGGCTTCGGGCCATCCGGCGGCCTGCTGCTTCCGGGTCCTGCTTCTTCCTTGGGATCAAGCACATGGGGAAGGTGGGCGTCGCCAAGGACATCCGCCATGTTGGGCCTCACCTCCTCCAGGATGCTCCCCCAACTCTTCCCCACACGGCGGCGACGTCTGGCTGCACCTCGGGGGGGGGGGGCAGGACAGCCTCGATGTCGAACTCGGCGGTCTGCATGTCCACCAGAGCCGATGGCCCTCCGATAGCCTCAGGGCCGTTAGCTGGAGCTTCAGTGAAGGGTGGGTGGATGGAGCGGAGATCATCTCGCTCAGCCGCGGCCGGTGTCACCGTGGGGGCATCGTCCTCCACAGCATCTAGTGCATCCTCGGCAGCTGGAATGGGTCCCCGGGGGCATGCTGGCCGTTCTTCAGTATTTGGGCCATGCAGAGCCATGGGTTGCCCAGGCCTACTCTTACTACGAGGCCCTTCCCGCTGCAGGATCCCCGTGCCCATGCCTGCAGAGGAGCCCACATGGCTCCACACAAGAACGGGAGCAGCCACCAGTCCGGCCACCTCTGCCAACACGAAAGCGCAGTTTTAAAAAGAAGCCAAGGCACAATTGTGCAGAAATAGGTTTGCCAAGTTCTTGTGAGCAGTGGTTCCGAGAGAGAGAGAGAGAGAGAGAGAGAGAGAGAGAGAGAGAGAGAACGAGCAGAGTGCAAACAAAGTAAATGGAAGGCGTATTATTTGTCAGTTACGGCATTATTCCCCCTCTGCGGCACAAAAGGAAATGGGAACAATGGGCTGTAGCTTTATCCGGGTGACGTCTAGTCCACTTTACGTTCTGTTGGAGTGGAATGCAATTGAAATGCTTTGAGAAAAATTAAAAGAAAGGTGGTGCAAATGGGAAAGGGTCGGTCACCACCGGCATCCATTCTGACCCCTTTCTCCTTTGCTCATGGCCACCGTAGGACATCCCGGTCAGGGCAGAGGCCACAGCATATGGACCAGGATTTTACAATTCTGGTAGAGAGTGGACCAGCCATGAAGGAAATTAACACAAATGGGCCTTAGCGGCTGAAACAGAGCCTCGCCCTTTTCCTTTTGGGCCGCTCTCTTCCTTCCGGAGCAAGCGCTGGTTTCCAGGCCTTTCAAGCTCATTGAAGAAACGAACAAAGTGTTCCCAAGTGCATTGCCCCCACTCTTCCTCTTCCTCTTCCTCTTCCTCTCCTTTTAGATAATTGTCTTTATCAAGCTGTGAAAAACAAGATGAAAGGACACAGGCGCACCGACAGTGTCGAGTCCATTTGCCACCCCTGTAACTTCCATGGCTCCACGGCAGTTAAAGTGGCCTTGGACTCACGGCAGTAGTTTGGTGAGGCCGCAAGCTCTTTGGCAGAGAGGGCTACAGACCTTGTAACACGGCAGCTCCCATGGTCCCATAGCGCAGTGGTTCTCAACCTGTGGGTCCCCAGGTGTTTTGACCCTCAGCTCCCAGAAACCCTGACAGCTGCCCTGTATCATGGAGGATACAGCCCTAGAGTTCACATGGATTCCTGTAACTGTGGCTAATGGAGAAACCCATTGTTTTCAGTAAGGTCAATGATGGAGGCAACAAGAAGAGAGCCCAAAACACCTGGAGGGCCAAAGTTTGCCCATACCTGGTATACCTGGTATAGCTTATACAGGGAGCCACTAGTAAATAACAGAATAAGTGGCTGTGGTGCACCTGGCTGGGAGTCAGTTGCATTTAAATCACTACTGACCAAAAGGTCATGAGTTCGAAGCCAGCCCGGGTCAGAGTAAGCTCCGACCATTTGTCTAGTTTGCTGTCGACCTGTGCCGCCTGTAAGCCAGTTGCATCTGTCAAGTAGGAAATTTAGGTACCACTTGATGCAGGAGGCTAATTAAACTAATTTACGACGCCATAAAAATCTCCAGCAGCATGAAAAAGATTGAGGAAGTGCTACATCGGTGTCACAAGTGGACGGTGAAGCGACAGCTCCCTCGGTGACCGGAAAACCCTCATGAAGCTGGAATGTTAAATAGCCTCAATGTGTCTGTCTATATATGTTGTGTATTACTCAGTATTACTTAAATGTCAGGTATTGAATGCAGGGTCTGCTTTGCGCAATATAACATGTTCTATGAGGCCTAACGATAACCCCTTCATTAAAAGGCATGATAAAAAACAAGGAAGAAAACGGGACTCTGCCGTATTTGATGTGCAATTATTTCACAGTAATGGTTACAGCTCGTGAGAGAAAATGGAGGAAAATTTAAAAAATGTTCTTATGTTCTTATGCACATTCCTCTTGGGAAGTTCACAATTGGGAGTGTTAATTTTTGGAGACTCTAGCAACGGGGAGTCACGGGTTCTGGGGTGGGGGTTGAAGTCCAGAAAACCCACTTTCTGGTTTAAGGTAATCCTAAAGTGCTCTGGTCACAGGGGCCCTGTCCACACGGCCGTATTATGCAGTTATGCAAATATCATCTCAAGGGGTCAGTGCTTTCTCAGCAAAATATGGTTCAGAAGAGGTTGACCACTGCCTTTCTCCAAGGCTGAGAGTGTGTGACCTGCCTATCCTCACCGAGTGGGTTTCCATGGCTGAGAGCACACAGTTAAACCAACCCTGGAGTCCTAATCCAATGCTCAAACCATTCGACCACATTGTGTCTCAACATAAGGATCACTCAAAGCGGTTCCGAAAAGACTCACAAGGACACGTCCCGGATGTCTCTCAAGCACTTTACTATGAGGAGTCACATACATGTGTAAAGCAGAAAGTGAAAGTGTACAGCATCCATTTCAATAAAGGCTATGTCTGCAGCATCCGGGAGTCTCTCGTGACTTGATGCGTGGCATCGGAATGTGAGCCGTTACAGTTATCCCAACATCAATAAAAGACTCAATTATCAGCTTGGTGTCAATTGGCAGAAGATTTCCCATGTTGTCATTTGCCTCAGGCAGGCCAATGTCCTGGGAGGGCACTGGTGGCAGCTCTAAACCCTTAAAGCGTCCTTGGCACGAGGGTGCGCTGAGCGGTTTCCTTTCAATCCAGTCCTAAGGCCAGAAGTCGGCCTGAAAGGAAAACTGTGACCTCACCTTGAAGAAGAAGAAGAAGGTGAAGAGAGCCTTTGATTCCCTCCCACCGGACATTCGCTTTTAATGCCACTACACGGTCCCTTCGCCCCCGTTTTCTATACCAATTCAGCAGACATACAAATAAAGCGTATGTTGTTTTCCATCACAGTTTGATTGGTGTTGAGCACTGGCTGCATCATCACATTTCCCGTTCAGCGTTTCCCCCGCATATGCCAGGATGGCTTTGGAAAAACCTGCTCTCACCTGATGACACCCGGCCGACGCAGCAAATTGAAATTATGGCTGAGAGAGAGAGCGAGAGAGCAAGAGCGAAGTAACGATTCTCTGGGTTGAATCCATAGCGTGTCCTTGGCTGGAATTTGTCTTAATTGGAAGCACAGAGGCCTTGTTCTCCGTGCTCCCAGCCAATTGGCGATCCCGTGCCATTTCCCATGCTCTACAGCCCAGTCACAATTCAAACGGCGCTCATCTCTGGAGCCGGGCAAATCTTCGTGATGGATCTGCCGTCACATTCGCATTCAGAGTGGGCGTGCTGCTCCCTCTCTGGCTCTTCGGGTGGTCCCAGCCAGGCTTATGTATTGGGTTGCTGACAACATTTCCAACACGAAGCAAAATAATATGCAGAACTAAGGTGAGCTTTGAGAAAAAGTGAGTGGGCGTTTTCACCCAAGGTCCAAGCCAAGGATCAGAGCCAGGAAGTGAGTTTGAGACAAGGTCGACCCCCTCCCTCCATGCCTCCCGAGAGAGAGCAAAGGCATGGCCATGGGACCAGGCGCTTGGCCAGTCAATGCTTGAAGACTGGCGAGGCTGGTTTTAATGTTTAATGACGACGTCTACAGTTGTAATTATGCTGTTTTTACCATGTTATGTTTATGCTGTGGTTTTACTGTATGGATGAAATAGCCTCTTAATGGGGTTGAATGTAAGCCACTCTGAGCCCCCCTTTTGGGGTTGAGGAGGGCGGGTTAGGAATATGGTAAATAGATACATAAATAAATAAGTAAGTAGTGTGAGGGATGCAGGGTGGTAAGAAACGGGGGGCCACCAGGCTGAGGTCAGAGTTAAAAGATCTTCGGCACTTTACCCCCGGAAACGAAGAGCCCATCAAAGTGCCTCTAAGACTAGGATTTTCTGGGGGGTTTAAGCCAGCTGCACCAGCCCCCACCCAGGAATCTGACACAACTTCCAAATGACACAAAGGTCACAGTGAATAACACACCTGGTGCCTCTCGTTGGCTGGGTGATTTAATTTTTACGCCTGCACCAGCTCGCCTGGAGGTCCCTATCCAACTGTCTCCACTCGGCTCCATGCCGTTCCTTTTTTGGGAGGCGGGCCAAACATTAGACACCTAGCAGCTCCGATCCCGAGCCGATCACTGGGAGGGAAATCCCAGTGATCATTGGGAGGGGGATAAAGGCTGGTGGCCCAGGGTTGAGGCCTAGAGGGAGGACGAGTCGGCAGGAGACTCGACCCCCCTCTAACCTGCGGGCCATCCCCAGGTGTGTTGCCGACAGCTCTCCATCCCACTTTGTCCTTGCTCCTTGTTAATGCCGGGTCCATTGTCAACAAAACCGCAACTCTTCAGGATTTTATCCTGGAACAGGAAGCAGACCTGGTCTTCATCACTGAGACCTGGATACGCGCGGGTGACAACATCCCCTCATATTTATTTATTTATTTATTTATTTATTTATTTCGGTTTCTATGCCGCCACTCCCGGTGGGCTCGGGGCGGCTCACAGTACCAAAGAGCACAGGTAAAACAACAGTACACAATAAAAACAGAGGTAAAACACATTAAAATGACATTAAAATCACAGTGTACAACACTTAAACACGACCTAAGTCAAGCTTTACAGGGGGTGCATATGAATTAAGACCTCCTGGTTTCTGGATGTTCCAGCAACCCCGGAGGGAGGGCCGTGGGGGAGGAGTGGGGCTACTGTTTCGTGATCATTTTTCTATTAAGACCATCCCGACTCCAATGATAGCGGGTATCGAGTGTATTGGTGTAGTGCTGACTGTTGTTGAGTGTGTCGCCTTTCTCCTAGTACATCGAGCACCTGGGGCACCATGTGAGAGCCTGTCCAACTCAATAGGTCTTGTGGCAGACCGGGCCTTGAGGTTCCCTAGGTTTGTTGTCTTGGGAGATTTTAAGGTGCATGCCGACGCATTGCCATCTTCTCCAGCAGCAAATGAGCTAATACTAACCATGGCAGCTCTGGGACTAGCGGGAATCAAGACTGGTCCCACTCACCGAGCTGGCCATATTTTGGACCTGATCTTTAATACTGGGCTGCAAATATCCCAGCCCACAGTCATTGAGGTTCCTTGGTCAGACCACTCTGCCTTGAATGCCAAGATGGAGACCCCACCACCCCCTCTTCCAGATGAAAAACCAATCCTAGCCTGTTCCAGAAGTCATATGCAACCTGACAGTTTCTTGAATGCCCTTAATGACTGGGAAATCGCCAACGTCTCCCTTAGCGAGCAAGTTGACGACTGGAATACTGGGTTATTGGCTGCCTTAGATGAGATTGCCCCCAGACGCAATTTGCATCCCGATGGAGAACGATTAATAAGAAATAAAGTGTTAAAATAAAGTGTTAGAGTGTGCTAACAGTGCTTGGGCAATTGCCCCCAGGTTTCCGCCCTCGCTGGAAACCTTCCCCGTGATTCACAGATGAACTACGATTTCTGAAATTAGAGCGAAAATGGCTGGAGCACTGCTAGCGCCGAAATCCCGATGAGGCGTCGTTATCTGCCCTCAAGGTCTTCCGTAAAGCCTATGAGTCAGCCATTAAGGAGGCCAAAAAAAAACGTACAACTCCTCCTTGATGGACTCCGCGAGATCACGCCCAGCACAATTGTTTAGAATTGTCCGTCCCATGACCAAACCAGCCCCTTCGGCCCAAAATCTGGCAAATGTGTCTATCTCAGCCGAGGCATTCCAAAGATTTTTCACAGATAAGATCTCCTGTCTTTGGCAAGAACTGCCTCCTACAGTTGCCACCTTGAGTGAGTTGGAGGCCCCTTGGCCATCTGCTGGGCCCACCTTTGACCGGTTCACTTCACTGGATGAATGTGACAACCCCTTGTTGACTGGCCTCAGACTGGACAATCTTTCTATATCCAAACTGCTGACCCTCAATGCAAAGGGACCTTGAAGTTACCTCAGCCACTTCCGTCTTATGGCAGGGTAGACTATCTCCTTTATTAACCATTGAACTGCAGAGATTTATAATTTCTCAGTATCCACTTGACCACGCTGCCACCATTTATCTGTCCGACCACTGACCTTGAGGGCCACCACCAATAAAAGAATTAGGAGAGGTGTTTTTCTTTTAAGATGCAAACAATTTATTATGACACAAATGGGTACAAAATCTTGGTTGGTTTTATACTTCCTCAGAGGCACAAACTTATTCTGTTACACAAAACACAATGGGGATATATTATAGGGTTTCCACTAAACCTCTATAAACCCCTGGACTCTTCCAATTTTAACTAGGGTCTCTACACCCATAAAACTGGACTGCTCTCTTGCAGACCTTAAGACCAACTAAAATACTGAACTGTTCTCTTACAGTCCTTAGGACCAACTAACACAAAACAGAACTCCTCCCCCTCTCTTGTGGCAGTTGGCTTCCAACCGCTCTTTATCAACTGTAAAATTCAAACCTTGAACATTCTAAAAGCCTCTAGCCCTGGTTGCCATGGCGACAGCTCTTCAAAGCTTCTGCCAAGCCTCCCTTCTGTTTCACCCACAGCAACAATCCATAGAATATTCCCCGAACTACACAAAACAACATACATTTAACATATGTCACACAACATTTACACACAAATAATCGACATCATTACATTACCTTCCTTCCTCCCGAAATTATTTTTAATTCTCTCTGTCCAGAGTGAATTAAAAATAATGCCGTTAGCAAGACATTATATAAACTTATACATTTCACATATACATTTATACTTACACAACTATATACAAACCATATCCATTTTGTAACCTGAATTCAAGTAACTCTCGATAAAGAGTCAGCTACTACATTTGATTTGCCTTTCACATGCACTACCTTAAAATCGTAGTCTTGCAAGAGCAAACTCCATCTTAAGAGTTTGTTATTAGTACCCTTAACATTACTCAGCCATTTTAATGGCGCATGATCCGTCTGCAAACAAACTTCCTGCCCCACAGATATGGCCTCAGTTTTTGAATCGACCACACTATGGCGAGACATTCTTTCTCGATGGTAGAAAGACTACTTTCTCTCGGCAACAGCTTTTTACTTAAAAACATTACAGGATGCTTTTCCCCATCCTTGTCAGCTTGACTTAAAACTGCTCCCAGACCTGTTTCTGATGCGTCGCAAGTTAAGATAAATGGACGATCAAAATCCGGAGCTTTCAACACTGACTGTGATGTTATGGTCTGTTTTAACTTGTCCATTGACTCCTGACATTGTGGTGTCCACACTATGACATTTGGACATGCCTTCTTGGTTAAGCCTGTCAATGCTTCATCAAGCTTTACCTGACTCACACTCTTGTCAGCCTTCCTATTCCCTTCCCAGAAATGAAACGATCCATTTACTCCTTCATTAACTATTATACATACATCTACTGATCTTTCAACATAAGGTTTAAGCAAGTTAACATGCACCAGTTTTTCCAGTCCTGATTGTAATTCTTGTATCAAGTAGTTAACTCTGCTGGCACGCTTAACAACTGTCCATGGTCCTGTCCATTTCAATTGAAGTTTGTTGACTCTTTCCGGGATCAAATATAGTACTTTATCACCAACGTCGAAGGATCTCTCCCGGGCTGATTGATCATACCAGGTCTTCTGTTTCTGCTGTGCTGCTGCAAGGTTGTCTTGAGCGATAACTCTTGCCATCTCCATCGTCTCCCGTAGATTCTGTAGATACCGACTCACTGGAACTGGCTCTGCAACCGAGGAAGTCTCCCAGTGCTCTCTCACTAGATCAAGCGGACCTCTCGCCTTCCTTCCAAAGAGTAACTCGAAAGGGCTGTATCCTGTACTGCCTTGTGGAGTCTCTCTGCATGCAAACAGGAGTTGCTGTAGTTTCTCATCCCAATCGGCTGGATGTTGTTGAGTGTACGCCTTGATCATTCTTACTAAGGTCTTATTTAGGTTTTCCACAAGACCATTAGTTTGTGGATGGTAAGCGATGATGTCAGATGTTTAACTCCACACATCTCCAACAGTCTTTCCATCAATCTTGACGTAAACTGGGTTCCCAAATCTGAAACCAGTTCTTTGGGATATCCTGTTCTTCCCCATATAGACAACAAGGCGTTTGCCACTGTGGTTGTATCAATATTAGTCAACGCCACTGCTTCTGGGTATCTTGTGGCATAGTCCATCAAAGTAAGGATATATCGACGTCCTCTACGGCTTGCCTTTGGTAAGGGTCCCACAATATCGATCCCCACACGATAAAATGGTTCTCCAATTAGTGGCATAGGAATAGACAAACCTTGGTCTTGTCTTTTCCTGTTCCGACACGCTGACATGTATCACACGATTGACAAAACTCTTTAATGTGCTGATACATATTGGGCCAAAAGAAATTTCTGGTGATGCGCTGTGTGGTGCGCCGAATTCCCATATGGCCACCTTGTGTGCTTGCGTGTGCCAAATTCATAAGTTGTTCCCTATAAGCTTGGGGCACAACTATTTGTGTACAAGAACTAGTTCCTCCTGGAGACTTTACACACATGGTCTCTCTATACAACACTCGTCCTTTAACTACAAATCTCGAAGGATTTTCTTTTGATAAGACTTTCGTCTCATCCTGAGCCGCAGTAAATAAAGATCTCAGTGTTTCATCTGCCTTTTGCTCATTAGCAATATCCCCTTCTCCTGCTCCTGTTTTAACTAACTCTATTATATTTGAACTTGTCTCAGGATTTTCTTCAGGGATAATATCAACTGGTAAACAAGAAACATCTTGCTGTTTAACTGGACCTTCAGTTAACTGATCATCTCTTGTTAAATACTTGATCTTCCTTACAATATCAATCAAAAGGAATGTCCTCATATATTGCAAAATCCCAAAATCCTTTCCAATTTTTATATTGGATTGGCAAAGACACAACGTCGGACAACACTGCCCCTACTCCTTTTAGTCTAAGCTGAGACACAGGTTTTCTGAATGCCTCTGGCACATGTTCAGGGCGAATCACACAAACCTCCGATCCGGTGTCCCTCCATCCTAATATTTCGTTTTGACCTACTTGGAGTGGTTCAAAGTAATCATCTCTATCTGTGTCCAACATAACAAAAAGGCATTGTTTTTCTGAGGGATTATGTATTTGCATTGGTTCCGAAGAACTCTTTCCTTTATTAGACTCAAGCCCCTTCTCAGAACTCTTTTCTAATATTGGAGTTATACATAAGGAAGATTTTTCCTTACTATGTAGATAACATTGTGCTTTCATATGTCCGAACTTGCCGCATGAAAAACACATTCTCTTAGCCATATCAAAGCTTGGACGATTTCCACTACTGAGGGAGCCATCTCTGAGGTAATTTTTCTCCTCAGGCCTTCTGTAACGAGCGTACTCTCCTGCAGCATTTTTAGCCTCTTGATACTGTGGCAACACTTTGTATGGTTTCTTAAAAGAAGGTTTCTCCACTGGTTTGTAGCCTTCAGCCCTACAAACTCCCTCTCTCAATGTCACCATCTTATCCACCATAAGAGCTGCTTGACTGGGTGTCCCAGGACCCCTTTCCTGAACCAACCATTTATACTCTGAGGGAACATTTTGGTAAAATTGTTCCAGGATCATCAGATCCTTAAGTTGCTGAAAACTGGTAATTTGAGCACCTTTTAACCAACTATCAAAATACTGGCTTTGCTTTGATGCTAGCTGACAGAAACTTTCGGTTTTCTCCTTTTCAAGGACCTGAACTTAACTCTGTAATGTTCTGGCGTCAACTGAAGCTTCTGTTGGACCTGTTGTTTAAACTTCTGGTAAACCTTGTGGTCCTGTTCTGCCATATCGCTATAAATCTCCAGCAACTGACCGCAGATCTGTGGCCGTAAATATGTCATCCATCTCTCCTCTTCAATTTCAAAATCATAACAACATCTTTCAAAAGAAACCAAAAATTTCTCCACACTATCCCCTTTATATACTTCGGGAATTTCCTCAGGAGTTGGTCTATAGAAACTTCTGCCTGCACCTCTTGAACTGGCCTGGCACGCTGAGAGGCATTCAACTTTTCTCTCTCTAACTCCAACCTGGCCATTTCTCTACGTTCCTCTCTCTCTTCTCTTTCTCTTTGCATCTCTCTCTCCTTTTCTTTCTCTTCTCTTTCCTTTTCTTCTCTTTCTCTTTGCATCTCTCTCTCCTTTTCTTCTCTTTCTCTTTCCTTTTCTCTTCTCTTTGCATCTCTCTCTCCTTTTCTTCTCTTTCTCTTTGCATCTCTCTCTCCTTTTCTTTCTCTTCTCTTTCCTTTTCTTCTCTTTCTCTTTGCATCTCTAGTTTCATCACCTCAAGCCTAAACCGGCATTCTCCAGACATTTTACTTGACTCTGATTCTGAAATTTCAGAGTCTTCTCCTTCCTGCAGAACCTCAGGCTGCCCTGTTTCTTCCAAAGCCCTCGTTTGTCTCCGGGTGGTCATTTTGCCGAACTTTTACCTCAGAACTTTAAACTAAATTAATAAAGTTCCTACTACCACACGACTTTGGTCACTAAACTGAGAAATTAAACAAATTCTTCTGGTAGCCTTGCTTTCGCACTGGATCAGTTTTCTTATACGATCCCACCGCTCTGCCGCCAATATGTGACAACCCCTTGTTGACCGGCCTCAGACTGGACAATCTTTCTATATCCAAACTGCTGACCCTCAATGCAAAGGGACCTTGAAGTTACCTCAGCCACTTCCGTCTTATGGCAGGGTAGACTATCTCCTTTATTAACCATTGAACTGCAGAGATTTATAATTTCTCAGTATCCACTTGACCACGCTGCCACCATTTATCTGTCCGACCACTGACCTTGAGGGCCACCACCAATAAAAGAATTAGGAGAGGTGTTTTTCTTTTAAGATGCAAACAATTTATTATGACACAAATGGGTACAAAATCTTGGTTGGTTTTATACTTCCTCAGAGGCACAAACTTATTCTGTTACACAAAACACAATGGGGATATATTATAGGGTTTCCACTAAACCTCTATAAACCCCTGGACTCTTCCAACTTTAACTAGGGTCTCTACACCCATAAAACTGGACTGCTCTCTTGCAGACCTTAAGACCAACTAAAATACTGAACTGTTCTCTTACAGTCCTCAGGACCAACTAACACAAAACAGAACTCCTCCCCCTCTCTTGTGGCAGTTGGCTTCCAACCGCTCTTTATCAACTGTAAAATTCAAACCTTGAACATTCTAAAAGCCTCTAGCCCTGGTTGCCATGGCGACAGCTCTTCAAAGCTTCTGCCAAGCCTCCCTCTGTTTCACCCACAGCAACAATCCATAGAATATTCCCCGAACTACACAACACAACATACATTTAACATATGTCACACAACATTTACACACCAATACTCGACCTCATTACACTTAGCGGCTCGGGAGGGAGCAGCACAGCGGGGAAAGATTAAACTTAGTTCCTGTTTGTAATGCTGAATAAAGCTTTCTTTGTTACACGAACTGGGCTCAGCGTGATACATCGGAGGCAACTACAGTTTAGCTGACACTGCCGTCTTGGATCCCTTTCAGCCGGCTTCCGCCCAGGCCATGGGGCAGAGGCAGTGCTGGTAGCCATCACAGACGATCTTCGCCGCCATCTCGACAGAGGGGGATTGCCGCTGTTAGTGCTCCTCGATCTCACAGCAGCATTTGATACTGTGGACTATGATCCTCGCCATGTCTGGAGTCCGCGGCCTGGCCCGCAAATGACTTGATTCATTCTCCGAGGTTGGAATCAATGTGTGGAGTATTTGGACCAAGCTTCTGAAATCTCCCCCCTTGTGTGTGGAGTTCCTCAGGGTGCAATCCTCCCCCCCCTACTTTTTAACGTCTATGTTCGACCGCTGGCCAGTCTGATAAGGCGCTTCGGCCTGGAGTGTTACCAGTACGCTGATGACACCCAGCGACTTCTGCGCCTGGAGCCTGGGGTCTCCGCAATGCCGGACAACTTTATCTTATGTCTGGAAGCGGTGACGAAATGGTTGCGTGCCAGCAGGCAAAAAATAAATCCAGCAAAGACCGATATCTTGTGGCCAGGCCGCCCGACAGGACTGTCGTACTCCCCGCCTACTCTTGACAGCGAACCCCTATCTCCATCAAGAGTCTGGGCGTTGTGTTAGACTCACGACTGACAATGGAGACCCAGGTTGCAACTGTTAGCAAACAGGCCTTTTTTCATCTCCGCCAGACGAAGCAATTAGCACCATACCTCACAAGGGAGGCCTTAGCAATGGTCATTCAGGCCATGGTGACATCTAGGCTGGACTATTGCAATGCCCTATACACTGGCCTTCCTATGTCTGTGACTTGGAAGATCCGCACTGTCCAGAACGCGGCAGCTAGGCTACTGGCACAAACTCCCATGAAATGCCATATCACGCCAACTCTTCAACAGTTACATTGGTTGCCAATGGAATATCGGATCCTCTATAAGACACTGGTCCTGACTTTTCCCAGATGTTCCCCAAAGATCTCTTCGGTCAGAGGACCAAAACCTGTTAAAAGTCCCCTCTTTGCGGTCCTATCACCTGCCATCTACCACGACAGAGAGCTTTCTCTGTCGTGGTGCCGAGGTTGTGGAATGCCTTGCTTGCCGATGTTCGATCGAATAGAGAGCTGCCTGCCTTTCGGAAGGCCTGCACGACTGCTCTCTTTCGTCAGGCATTTACTCCTTAGCCACCTACCCCTGTGGTTGCTGTTAGTCTTACTGTTTTAGTGTTTCTAGTGTTTTAATGTCTTGTTGCTATTTTATTGCTTGTTATGCTCATATGCATAACCTTGGGAAGTCTGATCTGGCTACGGTCGTCCACGCTCTGGTCACATCCCGAATAGATTACTGCAATGCACTCTACGTGGGGCTGCCTTTGAAGACAGTTCGGAAATTGCAATTAGTCCAGCGGGCGGCAGCCAGATTGCTAACGGGAGCTACATACAGGAGCATCCCACCCCCTGTTGTGTCAGCTCCACTGGCTGCCGGTCCACCCGGGCTCAATTCAAAGTGCTGGTTTTGACCTTTAAAGCTCTACACGGTTCTGGCCCAGCTTACTTGTCCGAACGCATCAGCTGCTATGTCCCACCTCGTAATCTAAGATCATCCGGGGAGGCCCTGCTCTCGCTCCCGCCTACGTCCCAGATGAGGCTGGTGGGGACGAGGGAGAGGGCCTTCTCGGTGGTGGCTCCCCGCCTGTGGAATGCGCTCCTATTGATGTACGATCCACCACATCCCTCCTGGCCTTCAGGAGAAAAGTAAAAATTCGTACACCAGCACAAGGCAGCATTTTAGATTGGTTTTTAATGAAAGTGGGTGATTATGGCCAATGTTTTTATGGACTGAAGATTGTTTTAATCCAGAGTGAATGTGTATGGTGCTAATGTAGTTGTATTTTAATGTATTTTTAATGTATTTTAATTGTTGAAGTGTTTTGGGGTTTATATTGTTATTATGTGGGCATCGAATTGTGCCGTACTAGCCGCTCTGAGTCCCCCCTCCCTCGGGGGTTGAGAAGAGCGGGGTAAAATCCCGAAATAAATATGCTGTAAACTACCCTGAGCCTGTTGGGAAGGGCGGTATATAAATTGAAATAATAAATAAATAAATAAAGCCCTGTATGGCCAGGGACCGATATATCTCAGAGACCGCCTCTCCCCCTACGGCCATCAGTGGTCGCGTGGACCCTCCCAACATCACCTGCTTTGCATCCCAGGCCCCAGAGAAGCACGTCTTTCTAGCACTAGTTTCGCCTTAGATCGAACACTAACATTTAGGAAATACTGCATGAACACCAAGCACAATGTAGCTGCATGCAATAACATCCTGCGGAAACTGACTGGCAGCGCATGGGGTGCAGACCCACAATTCATAAGAACATCATCCCTGGCCTTGTCTTACTCAACTGCCAAGTATGCCTGCCCTGTTTGGCACACGCGAAGCAGGTGAACATCGCATTGAATGAAACATGCAGAATAATCACAAGATGTCTTAAACCTACACTTGTTGATAAACTCTACAAGCTAGCTGGCATTGCCCCCCCAAAAGTGCAATGTGAAGTTGCTGCTAACTGTGAGAGAAATGAGGTTGGACACTGTGACAGCCTTCTATGGCGTGGCTATCAGCCTCCTCCTGGAAGGCTCAAGTCAAGGAAAAGCTTCATGGGAACCACCACTCCTCTTACCGCCCCCCCCCCAGCAACAGCAAGGGTCTCCCTCAGGGCCGCCGAACCAGGAAATCCCAATGGGATGGCCCCCCACAAGAGAGGGTCTTCCTCCAGAATGGGCAAACCAAGAATGGGCAACTTGGAAGTCCCTGAATGGACTCACACGTGGAGTGGGCAGACCTGGCAAAATGGCACTACCTAAAAGAACCCCACACCTTGTGTGACTGTGGAGCAGGACAGACAACTCCGCACCTGTGTGCTTGTCCACTGTGCCCAGCCTCACGTGCAGAGGAGGAATTGCTGGAGGCTACAGACAATGCCGTTTGCTGTTGCCCGTTTTTGGTCAAAAGATATTTAGCCACCTGCACACCTTCTGTTTCTATCAGCTTTATACTAATTTATGCAGTGCTTTGGACACGAAATAAATAAAGGCAGGCAGTGCTTCTTGTAGGCCAGATAAGAGCCCAGGGCAACTCCCAGGTGTTTCCCAGGTGGGAAAGGGAAGCGGCTGGTGCCATCTTGCCTTTCTCTGTAAGATCAGGTGAAATGGAAGTGCTGCAACCTCTTCTCGCTTGTGTGCTCTTACTCAGTAGTGACTTTGGGCATTTTGACACATCCTGATGTTGCTCTCCCACACAGGCCCCAGTTTCCACCTGTAAAATGTTGGAGGTTATGAGACGGTTGACGAGCGCCTAAAAACCCGAAATGCAAAAGGTCCTGCCTAAACAACCCCATGCTGAACTCTATTTAGTACTTGAGTGGGAGACCCCCAACAAATCCCAGGCGCCCTACAGTTGCCTTCAGAGGAAGGAGTGGGCAAAACTGCCGCCTGGTGTTACGTGCCTAGGAAAACCCTTTGAAATGCACGGGGCCGCCGTGCGCCAGCTGCTGTTTGAAGGTTCAGGCACACCACGTCACACAATATTATTGGGAGGGGCAGCGGGAAGCATTTCGCAACAACTCACCACAAAGCGGAATTGACTTTAATGATTTACGAGGACCCCCAAATTCAAGGGTGTCAAGACCATCCATTCTAGAGATACAACCCCTGTGAAGAAAACCATCTCGGGAAACACGGGAACACAGAAAAGAAGACATGATGTGAGGAGCCTGATATTCATGACCAAGGGAAGTATCACAAACAACCCACTCTCCCCGGGTAGTGAGTGGTCACACAGTGAGAAAAGGGAAAAAGGGAGCAACACACACACACACGCACACACACACACACAAACCCTAAATAAAAACCAGGTGATGATAAAAGGCACTACACATCATCAAAAGTGGCAGTTCCCCTTGGGCCGGAAAGCCTAAAAGAAAATCCCTTATTCATGGGCCTCTTTTCACAGCAGTCCATAGGGATGGTTGGAAGGAGCCAAGGCGGCAGGGGCGCCTGGAGCACTCTGCGCGCAACCCTGGGTCATGCTGGCCGGGAACAGCAACAGGCGCCCGCCCTCCCTCCAAGAATCAGGATCAGAATCCCTGTCGCAATTCTTCGCACCAGAGGTCATTGGTAGAAGAGTCGTAGGGTTTTTGTTGTTGTTTATTCATTCAGTCGCTTCCGACTCTTTGTGACCTCATGGACCAGCCCAGGCCAGAGCGCCCTGTCAGCCGTGGCGACCCCCAGCTCCTTCCAGGTCAAGCCAGTCACGTCGTCATCATCATCTTCATAGTTTACTATTTGATTAGCCGCCCTCCACCAAGGTGCTCTGGGCGACTTACATAGCATGAAACAGTGTTTCTCAACCTTTCTTGAGTCGCGGCACACTTTTTAAATTAAAAACATCCTGGGGCACACCACAAACCAAAATGACCCAAACACTACTCACGGCCAGGGAAAGATCAAGAGGAGAAGGGGAGCCGGGAGGGCAGCAGACTCGCGCCCCCATGGCTCGCGCCGAAGCAAGGCCCACCCTCGCGCGCGCTCACTTGCTCAGCCTGTATGTTGTATGCCAGCCGGCAGGCAGGCATGCGCGCGCCGGGAAGGCCTCTGTGAACTGGCCCAGCTCCAGGCCCGCTTCTGCTGCCTCGCCCGCACAAATGGGCGCCGCCATCTTGCCAAGCCGGGGCGGCGGCGCCTTTCACGGGGGCTGCGTGGAAGTTGTGTCCCAGCCCCTCCCCCCTCTCCTCTGCCTCCTCCCCCTTTGTGCTGCTGGGGTGTGGGGAATGGGGCTGGGACAATTCCGCCACGCCGCCCAGGTGAACGGCGCCAGCTCAAGGAGGAAGGATTGGATCCTCTTCGTCCTTCACTCCTTGAGCCGAGCCAGAACGGTGTGGCAGATGTGTCCCAGCCCCTTCCCCCTCTCCTCCGCAGCACAGAGGAGGCTGGAGGAGAGGGGGAAGGGGGTCGGACACATCCGCCACGCCGCCCACGTGAATGGCGCTCGGCTCAAGGAGGAAGGACGAAGAGGATCCGATCCTTCCTTCTTGAGCTGAGCGCCGTTCACCTGGGTGGCGTGGCGGATGTGTCCCCCTTTCCCCCCTCCCCGCAGCACAAAGGAGGCGGAGGAGGGGAAGGGGCTGGGACACATCTGCCACACCGTTCTGGCGATCAGCTCAAGAAGGAAGGACGAAGAGGATCCGATCCTCTTCGTCCTTCCTTCTTGAGCCGATTGCCAGAACGGTGTGGCGGATGTGTTCCAGCCCCTTCCCCCTCTCCCCGCAGCACAGAGGAGGCGGAGGAGAGGGGGAAGCGGGTAGGACACATCCGCCACGCCGGCCACGTGAACGGCGCTCGGCTCAAAGGAGGAGGGGAGCCCAGTGGGCGGCTCCAAAATGACGCAGCGCCATTTTCCAGCTGCCCATTGGTCTCCTCTGCTCCCTTGCGTGTTGCCTGTGTTTGGGGAGGGAGCCCAGTGGAGGGGGGAAGGAAGGGGGGCAGAAAGCTTTTCAGACGGCACACCAGGAGCCCTGCCACGGCACAGGAGTGTGCCGAGGCACACCAGTTGACAATGACTGGCATAAAATACGCAATGCAACAATCAAGTCAGAACTGAAACAGAAACAAAGGCAACAACTTAGTTACAGGTTAAGTGCTCTGCTGAGGAGCCATGTCTTGGGAGCTTGCACAAAAGACTGAAAGTCACGCATAGCTCTCGTATATTTATTTATTTATTTCGACCATTTCTACCCCGCTCTTCTCTATCCCCGAGGGAGGGGGGGGGGCTCGGAGCGGGCTAAGAACGGCAACAATTCGATGCCAAAAACACAGTAAACATATAATAGAAAACCAAAAACAGTCAGAATTAAAATACATTAAAATACAATTAGCATTAAATTACATCATATACATTCACATGAGTTAAAAACAGTATTCTGTCCATAATAGAAGCTTTGGGCCATGTCCACCAGTTTGCCACTTCAGCCCAATCTAAAGTGCTGTATCGTGCTAATGTGCAAACGCCTGGTCCCATAGCCAGGATTTCACTTTTTCCTGAATGCCAGGAGGGATGGGGTTGATCGTATATCAATTGGGAGTGTGATCCACAGACGGGGAGCCACCACCGAGAAGGCCCTCTCTCGTCCCCACCAACCGCATTTGAGATGTAGGCGGGAGCGAGAGCAGGGCCTCCCCAGAAGATCTTAAATTATGAGGTGGGATGTAGAGGCTGATGCGTTCGGACAAGTAGGCTGGGCCAGAACCGTATAGAGCTTTAAAGGTCAAAACCAGCACTTTGAATTGAGCCCGGAAGTGGACAGGCAGCCAGTGGAGCTGACACAACAGGGGGGTGGTATGCTCCCTGTATGTAGCTCCCGTTAGCAATCTGGCTGCCGCCCGCTGGACTAATTGCAATTTCCGAACTGTCTTCAAAAGCAGCCCCACGTAGAGTGCGTTGCAGTAATCTATTCGGGATGTGACCAGAGCGTGGACGACCGTAGCTAGATCAGACTTCGCAAGGTATGGGCGCAGCTGGCGCACGAGTCTTAACTGTGCAAAAGCTCCCCTGGGGTTCCAGGCTCAGCAATGAGTCCAGGGTCACTCCCAGGCTGCGAACCTGCGTCTTCAGGGGGAGTGGGACCCCATCCAACACAGGCAGTAACCCTATGCCCTGTTCGACCTTTCGACTGACCAGGAGGACCTCTGTCTTGTCTGGATTAAGACAAGGGTGGCAACGGGTTCCATAGCACTGGAGCTGAGACCGAGAAGGCCCTACGTCTTGTAGCTTCTAGACCAGGGGTGCCCACACTTTTTCAGCATGCGAGCTACTTATAATAAAACCAAGTCAGAAAGATCTCCCTACCTCCTTAAGGCTGGAGAGGGGAGGGGTGGGGTGGGGCTTGGCTTAGCCTGGCTCCGCCCCTTCTGGCTTCCGCTCTACCAGCAGCTTCTCCAGGCCTGAGGATGGCAGTGCCAAGCCACCCTTGTGCTAGCTATGCCACCACTGGCTTGGCATTGCCGCCCTCAAGCCTGGAGAAGCTGCTGGGAGTGCCAAAGCCGGGGGAGGGGGCAGGGCTTGGCGCGGACTGTCTCCGCCCCCCTCTGAGAAGTGCCCCATCCGGCTGGGATCGACCTCCTTCGGTCCCGGGATCGACTGGTCGATCGCGATCGGCTTCCTGGGCAGCCCTGTTCTAGATGTCCCTCCTTAGGGCTTCAAAGAGACCCTCCACCGGCCTTGCCCTTGGCCGGCCCCTCTTCCTTTCTCTTCCCATTTCCCTCAGCATCCTCGCCTTCCCCAGGCTTCCCTGTCTTCTCGTGATGCGACCAAAGCGCTTCGCTTTTGCTAAATGCCGGCGTGCTGCGTTTCATTTGATAGGAGAACAGACCACGATCACGTAAACCAGGAACGGGAGGTTTTATGATCACAGCCATGGTATCAGAATCACGAATACTTAAGGATGTGTTATGGACACACAAACCTGGGTTATGCGTCTGCAGCTGTGATAATGAATTCCAGCCTAGATTTTTTGGAGTGTATCCTAAGGGTCCAGAAGACCCACAAAGCGGCCCCGACAGGACCGAGTGTCTTGTACTTGGTATGCACAGAACAGTAACTGAATCAGCTGAAAAACCCAAAAGAGAGATTTCTGTGTTTTGCAGCATAAGGAGGGGGGGAGGGGGGGGAGAGGGAGGAAAACGTCTCGTGCCGAGGCCTGAGTGCCGCTCCGCGCTGCATCCAAAGCAGTGGGTTTATATCTACGAAAATAAAACAGCCCACTGCTTTTGAAGCAGTACCAAGTGGTAATAATGCCTCACGCATGATGCATATATTTACAGTTGTGGGAGCAGGATATAATGTAATAGGATCCAGAAAGATGCAAACTGTGACCCTTGTCCCAAATTTTCAAAGGATTGCTCACGGTGACATGGTGGTCACTCTTCTCCGGCCAGGGCCGTAGCCAGGATTTTGATTCGGGGGGCTGAGTTTGGTTCGGGGGTTGAGACTGGGTGGAAGAGGGTCTGCCCTAGCAAACCTTTTGTATTGTTATCCCAATAACCCCATTAATGTGGGATATAATGAGCATGGTGATCAGATTATGATATGAATAAACATAACAGTTTAAATAATGTACCAGTAAGGCCTTTTCGCGGACCACCCTGAGAATTTCCGGGAGGCTGAAGCCCCCTTAGCCCCCGGCTACATGCCTGTCTCCGGCCCACCTCCTGTTTGGGTATCAGCCAGCATGCAATGTCTTACATCAAGAAATAGTTTTCTAAGAACTACAGAGACACTCGCTGGAACGCCTCAGCAAGCAAGAGTCCAAAAATGGCAGGCTAAAACCCAGACCTCAATCCATGGCGGATACCAAATGAGAGGCTCCCTCCTGGCCACACAGAAAACTTGGAAGACGCTGAGCAGACTGCGCCCTGGCAGCACAAGATGCAGAGCCAACCTCAAGAAATGGGGCCACAAAGTGGAGTCCACAACATGCGAGTGTGAAGAACCACAGGCCACCCACTGCAACGCACCCTGAGCCCTGCCACATGCACAATGGAGGACCTTCCGGTAGCAACACCAGGGGCACTCCAAGTGGCCAGCTGCTGGCCAAAGGACATTTAATCGAATACCAAGTTTGCAAACTTTGTGTTTTGTTTGTTTGTTGGTTTTTAATGCAATGCCGCTGTTTGGTTTGCTTCTGACATGATAAATAAATAAACAGTCTTGCTGTGCGAAAGCAATAAACAAACTCACCAAAAGTTGGTTTCTCTCCCTCTGAAAAGTTACATGTATAATAGCGAGAGCCCTCGGTGTCAGGATGCCTGAAGGCTGGCCGTGGCGGATGGGCCGCCTGGGTCATTCGGACACGATGGAATGCGGCTCGAAGACAAAGAGAGTTGGCAAGGACCACCTGGCTCGGCCGGTGTTTGGAGAACCAGAACGGAAGAACCAAATGTAGAATGGGAAGTGTGTGTGGGTGTGTGGGGGTTGGTGTGACAAACCGCCATGTCGACTGTGTGTAGGGACCGCCGTGCTTGTTTTCTGGTGACCAAGCATAAAGAGTCTCCCTTGTTCCCGAGCAGAGTGAGCTTATTCATTTTGAGAGCCCCCAGATCTATGGGGATTCTGCACCCACAGATTACGCCACCTATGGCTTGGAAATGTTTTCTTTTAACAAAACATCCAAGAAGTAAAAAAAAAATGGTATCCCTTACATAAAATGGCAAAACCAATTTTTGCTTGCTCCCGCTCGGCCACAGCTGAGGTCGCAAGAAGATCCCAAGAATGCCGAAAAAACTTCGTGGACTCTAGGCTATTGGACTGATTGGCAGCCGAGCATGCCGACCTACCCGAGAGGATCGAGCGTCTTGGTGAATTGTTGACTTTACTAAAGACAACCCAGTCCCTCTCAAGGAACGAGGACCTCGGCTGGGATCTCTCATGGGACTTTCCCAGGAAACTGGAGGATCCTCTCCCACTTAGCAGCTCCCTGCTGCCAGCCGACC
>JARBWK010000416.1:0-32431 GCA_030556195.1 Anolis apletophallus | reverse complement strand
CCCTCCCTTCTGCTCGAGATCCCCGTGTACAACTGGTGGGCCACTGTGTGATACAGAATGCTGGACTAGATGGGCTGAGGTCCGATTCAGCATGGCTCTTCTTATGTTCTTATGTTCTTATGTTCTTATGTTCTTATTCCTTGAGTGGGCTCCCTTGATGCTGCATTGCTATAGCAGTACTCTGATATTTCCTCAATATGCTACAAAAGGCTCTTTTACCACCATACCACTATAGCAATCCAGTGCAGCAGATGGATTCTACAATTAAGTCTGGTGCTCTTTAGATAAAAACAAAATCTGGAAGTTCATTTGTGTTCATCTGTTCCATCAAAAGTGCTAAGAGTCATTTGGCTACTCAAAGCTGGACAGATTTGTTGTGGGATCTGCTCATGAACTGAAGCACACTTTATGTCTCTAATGGCTTTGAGCCATAAACCATATTCACAAATTATATTTTCTTAGTCTCTTCCCCCTCATGATGACATGTTATGTGTATGGCTGCCATGGCTTATAAAAATATTCTAGAAGATTGTGAGAAAATTAAGGGTTTTACTCCAGTGATGATTGTCTGCCTGCATGCATGTGTCCTTCTGTCATTTTATGGAGACCAACTGAATTTTACTGCTTTTCCTAAGAACAGAATACTCAGGTGTAGTTTTGCCAGTTTTTCCCTCTGCAATATACTGTATAGCTCCTAGTGTTATTCATTGTAAGTCTCCTATCCAATCACCAACCAGGGCTAACCTTGCTTAGTTTCCATGGTCAAATGAGATTTAGTGTCTTTAGTGTACTTAGGTGATTATATTTTGGTGAAAAAGCTTTACAAGTTCTCTCTTTTTACTAAAACTGATCTTAAAAAATCAAAAACAAAATCTATTCAATCACATAGCCAAGAATGGGTATTTGTATGCAAAAAAAAGTTCCGAAGAAATCTATTCCCCAAATAGTTCATCAAATATGTGTGTAATAATAGTCCAATATAGGTCTGGGGTGCTTTGATTGCACTTTGCCTTCATGGCACGGGGTTGGACTACATGGCCCATATGGTCTCTTCCAACTGTATTATTCTGACTATGATTCTAAGTCTTAATTTACATTTAATTAATTTCATCTCCTTTGCCATTTTTCCCAGGAATGTCCCAGTTTGATACCACTTTCACTACTATGACTCAATACTGTGGAATCTTGGGGGTTATATTTTGGTGAGGTACTAGCACTATTTGGCAAAGAAGGGCAAAGACCTCTCAACACTACAACTACCTGTATTCCATACTATTGAGCCATAGCAGTTAAAGTAGTACCAAACTGTGTTAACTCTATAGTGTACATGCACCCTAGGTTTGAGTTGGAGCATGCCAGGATAACCAGTCTTCTGATCACACCAATCTGTTCCTTGAAGAAACTTTCAAACACTTTAAGCTTACCATAACTACTGAACTTGCCTCTTCCTAAACACTGCCCCTGTTTGTCCGTGCCTTCTTTTTTCCTGGAGAAATTGCACAATCCTTGAGTTCAAAATCTCCTTAAACTGGAGCTTTGGAAGTAAATACTGCAAATTCACAAGCACTAACCTTTCAAACACTATCTATCTACCTATCTATCTAATTTTTGTTCATTACTTTAAAGAAACAATGGGGCGAAGAAGAGCAGTCAGAGCTCTGCGTAGCCTGATCACCTGAAGAAAAATGACTAGCAATATGACCATGAGGAATTGAAGCAGTTCAGAGTGATGCTCCCAACACAACTGCAATGGCATATCAAAGCACTGGAGAAATGCTTTGGGATTACCACACAACCTAAAAACACTTTGAACACTAATTCAAAGCATGTTCAACTGCCTAAAATTAGAATTCCCTGTTATTCTGAGAAGTACTCCTTCCACACCAGTTGAAGACTAGTTTGAGTTGGGTATATGTTTCAATGGTCAGCTCTTTCATTCATGGCCGGGGAGTTTCAAACCCATACTACCAGCTGTGTACAATAATGTCCATAGTGATCTGAATTATATTTAATCCATGCGCTCCTCTCTCCCAATTTGTTCTTGATATTTTATATTCATTTTTCTAACACAGATAAAATATAACCATTAATCTCAAAATACATCCTTGTCTTTCATTTCATTTATTTATTTGTACAGGACTCAAGTTTTCCATCAATATGACATTGTCCCCTTTTTGAAAGCAGGAGGCATCAATAAACATTAATAAGAGAGTGCTGTAGAGAACTTTTACTTCTTCTTTCACTTTATTTATTTGACCTATGAATCAAGACTTTCTGCTACATTCCTGGTTACTGAGGTCACTTTACCTAGACTTAAACAAGTTGATACCCCTTAACACTTTGATAAGTTAATTAGTCTTTTATGGTTCTTTGTTTGAAAGGGAAACATTTTTGAGGCTTTTGCATGAACACATGACAGCTCATTGTTGGGTTTTTTTGAACCCCTTTCCTGAAATTTCTGTAATCTTCTGCTGTCTACCCAGGAAATTGATCCCAGGATCAATTTCTTTTTTTTTAATCTTTCAAGAACTTCCTGAATATTTTCTCCTGCCTTCTCTCTGAAGCTCATATTGTGTGTGACTCTTATAACTACATAGTGAAGTTCCTGCATTACTCAGGGGACACTTACAGTACTCTGTTGAGATAGAGGTGAATACCTGACATAAATTACCCCTAGAAGTGTCCCAGAATGTGCAGAAGAGACCCTGATATGACCCTTCTTCACTAGTAGTCATTTCTGTCTGCCCTTTCTCTCCTCCTCTGCTTTTTTTCTTCTGCACTTAGACAAAGAAATCTGACTCCCAGGAGCGCATTTTGTGTGCAAACATTAGCTAGACCAGGCTTCTTTAAAAACAAACAAGAGTAGCAACCTTTTTTTGGTAATGGCTCTATCACAATAAATGCCATTGCAGAAAATAAGAATTCCTAAGTATATAGTGAGAAGCTTCAGTTACATGTTATGTTTTTAAATCTTATTTTACTGCATTTCTTCAATTTAGTTCAAGGTGATGGGATAGACTAGAAGAAGTTTGCTTCTTTCGCTCAGATCTCACGGGGAATATCTTTCTTGGTCTGCAAATTGAGAGACGTGGGGTTGAACGAGCTAATTTAATGTTTCTCCACAAAACTGTTTGTTATCTGATATTTAAAAGATTCCTGGGAGACACAACCTTTCTAGGTGTTTTCCATCATTTTCTCCATTGGCAATGAGGGGAAATATATGATATTTATTTTGCATTATTATAGGCTACTAAGCCAGGTTTTTTTTCAAATATGAAATGTTGGAGTTAAAGGTTCTCTCCTGTAATGTTTTGGATGAGAAAAACAAGTGTGCTTTTCATACTTTTCAGAATGGAGACAGATAATACTTGCTCTGTAGAAGCAAATGTGTTGTCTCAAGTAAAAGTCCTTTATGCAGTACTTTAAAATGAATGGTTTCTCTCTTCATTCTGTTATGTATTTATGACACTTCCAGAAGCTAGCAAGAAGAAAACTGTGCAATTTTTCTCTCCCCCCCCCCCCCCCGCCCCAAACAGATTTTCACAGAAATAGAAACAGTCAGAAAATTATAGACCTTCACAAATGGGGTTTATTAAGACTACACAAATAGTACATGGTTTAGATTCACAGAAGTCTAAAATAATCTCATCTAAAATCTTCATTCACT
Source organism: Anolis apletophallus (assembly GCA_030556195.1). NCBI lineage: Eukaryota > Metazoa > Chordata > Lepidosauria > Squamata > Anolidae > Anolis > Anolis apletophallus. The sequence goes on along the minus strand of JARBWK010000416.1, from coordinate 28,764 downwards.
TGAAAACAGGTCATATCCAAAAGTTCCATTTCACCTTTTCCTCCCATTTTTTCTTTTTCACAGGCACTCTGATGCTTGTCATTGCTATATCTCCTTTAGTTCCCCACATCCAAAAAATCTTAGTACATGAAGAGAAAAGCAGGATATTCGAACATATAATCATTCACCTCATAGAGGAAATGTGAAGAATATTCAGAAATACTTTAATTCTGAACATCTTGCCAAGAAATTAGTTTCTACAACAGTTCTCACCTGAAGTGAAAACACAAGAGTACTGCTTGCTTTGTTGTGTAACTGTTGAGGTTTTGTAATTTTTTAAAAAATGTCTCTGCACAAAATTACTGTATGTTTCCTTTACAAAGTAAACCTAAACCCATACATAGAGCAAGCAAAAATGAGTAACTGTTTGAAAAGAGGCAAATGTGTCTCCTTGTGTTGCTAAAGTTTAAAAGCCTAGCAGAAAGGGAGCATCTATGGTCCCTGCCACATAGCTGTATAAAATCCACATTGAACTGGATTATATGGCAGTGTGGACTCAGATAATCCAGTTCAAAGCAGATATTGTGGATTATCTGCATTAATATTCTGGATTATATGTTTGTGTGGAAGGGCTCTATTGTTGGCTGAGATTCCACATCAAGGAATTTGAGTGAAAATATGCACTTCCAGGTTTACATAATAATTGTTCATTATAAGATGGAATATTGTTCATTGAAAGTGCAAACATATGTCAAATATTAAAGCAGGTTTGGTACTTTTCCGAGCATAAAAAGTACAGTCAGAGAGTGATGCTACTTGCGTGTCAACTCTGAAAAAGAGGGTTTTGGTGCCAGAAATCAGACAGGCACTTGCAATGAAAGACTAACACTGTGATTAAATGCATTTTAATACACCCTGTGCCCAATTTGAGATAATATAGGCTAGATGGGTGAATGCAGTGCAGTTGGAGCTATGGAAATTTAATGTGAATGAGAAACACCACTGCGCATGGCAAAGAGTCTGACCTTCTCCGCTGCTGGCACGGAGCCTGGAAATATTGTTTCAACTCAGGGAACAGAGAGACTCAGCATTGATATACTGCACTGTGTGAAAGAAATAACTAATAGATGGCTATTGTTCTCAATCTTAGGTATGACAGAGAGATGATGCTAATGATTTATGCAGTGTTTATTGGTTTAATGAAATGTCATGTAAGCAACAGTAATCACCAGCCAATTATGATTGTTTTTATCCATGAAGAAGGGGTGGGCTTTACTGAAATGACTCCATTGGGGTATAAATGTCTTTGTATGAGAAGTGACGGGGTCTTTTGCCCCTACCTGCAGCTGTGTTCTGCTGGCAGAAGCCCACCAGCTGGTGCCAGAATAAATTCTTTTTTGATTTTCACCTATTTCACAGTTGTCGTGTGTTCTCCCTCATCCTAGAACCCGCGCGTACAAGCAGCTTTGGTAAAGTTAAATTGGTACTTGGAGTTCCATAACTCCTCAATTCTGCTTCATTTGGTGACCCCGACGTGATGGTAAAACGTACCTAGACGGGTCTGTGTTGAGGGAAAACAAACACGGTCTCCATTGCGGACAGCGCTCGCTCCCAGGCTAGTAAGGTGAGACTACCCAGGAGGGCTGGAAGGGGCGCCCCGCCTGTTTTTGACCACTTTTTGCACTGAGCCGGCCGCCTGGCTGGTCCCAAACGAACGCCTGTGGACACGAGAGAGACTGCAGCTAACGTTGTGGGTGAACTCAAGCCCGAAGGAAGAGGCTGGCTGAGAAGCAGCCTCTTGAGAGCCGGCTAGTATAAAGTCCGGGGACATCCTAACAAGGTGCCCAGCCGCAGGGGCTAGCAAACCGGCATAAGCGCGCAGGGAGTCGGAGGCGACGTCAGGTCCGATCGCCAAGAGCCGACGCAACTCGATTGGTGACGTGGGAAGGCGAGACGCGAATCCCAGGGTCTGCAGGACATCGGCAAGTATAGTTTATTTCGTGCACTTTAACACTGAGGGAACACACATTGGGGAGGGGGGAAAGCACTGAAGTGGGTTTTGATCTCAGGCTAGAGAAATGGGGAGTGCAGGCTCAAAGCAGAAGAAAGAGACCCCTTTGCAATGTGTGTTAGATAACTGGGATAGGTTCTGTTTGCTGGCAGTAGAAGGAAACACCCAGGAGATGAAATCTTTTGAACTTAGCAATCTGTGCACAGAGGTTTGGCCATCTGTCCAAGAGATCGGATGGCCAAGCGAGGGAACCTGGGATTGGGATAAGTGTCAAAGACTTGCAGATTATTGCCACGCAGTACATCCAAATGATCAATGGATTTACTCCGCGACATGGGAACGAATGGTTGCGGAGGGGGTGTGGTGGGCTGGCCCAAAGATCCGTGAGCAGAAAGGGTGCTTTGTGAACAAGAAGGTAGGGAGGAAGCCTTCTGTGTTGCCGGCAGAACAAGAAGACCTCCCTCCCTTAAGGAGAAGGCAGAGAGAGAGATTCATTGCCCCAACCGGAGCATGGGGAGCAGCCCCAGCGTCTCCGCTTCACGCCAGCCCGAGAGCCCCCGTCCAAGCTCCAGCCATGTTCCCCACCCTTGGGACAGGCTCGGCCGTCCAGATGACGTCAACGGCCGTGACGCAGTCTGAGGCGGTCCCGGTTGTTCCTACTGCACCAATCCCGTTCGTCCCCGCCCTGCCGCTCCCGACAAGCCCAGAGCTTTTTCCTGTTCCTGCAGCGCCAATTTCAACTCCAGTAAATTCTCCACTGACTTTGCAATTCGGATTAGGGGGCCTGGCAAATGCGGGTTCCAGCGGGGCGTTTCCGTCTGCCAGAGCAGCGTCCCAGCCTGCGCCGGCCCCTCCATTCCAGTCATCCGCAATAGTGACATACCCGGTTTCCCCTCCAGGAAGGGACCTGCTTCATGAAGAGCCGCCTGCCTACCAGGCCCCTCCCTCCATGAAGATTACTTACCCCCTTGAAGAGGCAAGAGAGATAGAGAGAGAAGCGAGATGCCCAACCCTAATGCTGGCAGGACGATGGCACGTCCCCAGGCCAGAGAGGGAGAAGAATATGAATGCCCAGAGGCTTCAGGGAGGCTGATAGCGCAGCCCCGCCAAAAGCGAAGGAGCAGTTCCGTTGAGTCTGTAGGAGCGATAGAGCGCTCGCCAGACCTACCCAGAAGAAGGCACAGTGTGGGAAGAGCTGCTTCTCCAATGAGAACCAGAAGTAAAACCAGGGGGCAGGAAGCAAGGGAAGAGGAAAAGGTGGAGAGAGGGGCATTACAATGCCCCATCCGGCAGGTCCCGCTACTAGACGTCCATAACCGGGTTCAACAAGCGTATCAAATAGTTCCGTTTTCTTCTTCGGACATTTTTAATTGGAAACATAACACCCCCCCATATTCTGAGCAACCTCGTGCTATGGGGGATCTGTTGGAAGGGATTATGGCTACCCATGATCCCACGTGGTGGGATTGCAAACAGCTGTTAAACGCCCTGTTCACTGCGGCAGAGAGAAGGTGCATTGTCAACCAAGCCAGACTGATAGCACAAGAGGGACATGGGCAGATGGAAGCTGTTGCATTTGGGAATATCAGGTTCCCAGTGGAACGAGACCCAGAGTGGAATCCAAATAATGCAGATCAGAGAGACAGAATTAAAGACTATCAGCAAATCTTATTGCAAGCCATCAGAAAAGGCCCTCCCCGGCCTTCCAGTATCCAGAAGATACAGGGAGTCCAACAGGATAAAGTTGAGACGCCTGCTGCCTTCCTCGAGCGTTTGGAGGAAGCTTACAGAAAATATAGCCCTTACAACCTAGAACAGAATGATGGGAGGGTTGCTCTCACACAATCCTTCATCTCACAGTCATCCCCAGACATCAGGAAGAAAATACAGAAACAGCCAGGGTTTTGGGCAAGAACTTAACTGAACTTCTGGCCATAGCTGATCAAGTGTTTATGGCCAGAGAGCAAGTGGAAGAGGAGAAGAAGGATAGGAAGAAGAGAGGGGGATAGAGTGTTGGTGAGCATGTTTGAAGAAAGGTCAGGAAGAGGAAGAGGAAACAGTCGTGGCAGGGGGTCAGGAAGAGGAACCAGCGGAGGACAGTTTAAATTGGGGCGAAATCAGTGTGCTCGTTGTAAGAAAGAGGGCCACTGGCAGAGGGACTGTGTGGAGGAAATGTCAGAGGAAAGTGATGCAAGTACAAAAGAGTCAAAGTCCCAGCCAGAGGGTCAGGAAAACCAAGGGGAAGAGGCAGAGGAAGTTATAAGCCTTATCAGAAGGCTGTTGTGGCTGCTGCCATGCAAGAAGAGGAGGAAGAAGAGGAAGTTGAGTGGGAAGATGAATGTTGAAAGATAGGCAAGGCTTTTCTGTTACTTGACCCAGAGGAGCCATTAATTGCCATAGATGTGCAAGGTCAACGTATAAAGTTCCTAGTAGATACCGGAGCGGATAAGTCTGTAGTGAACCAGCAAGTAGCGCCCCCTAGTGGTCAACACATCAAAGTTGTTGGAGTGTCAGGAAGGCCACAGAAATGTCCTTTGTTACAGCAAAGAAAGTGCAACATTGCTGGCAGAGAGGTGATGCATAAGTTACTGTATGTCCCAGATTGTCCAATCCCTCTTCTTGGGAGAGACATTTTGGCAAAGATAAGGGCAAGGTTGGAATTTTTGGAGACAGGCCAGTTGGAACTTACAGTCCCACAGCAAGAAGAATACAGATTGTTTAGATTGCAACAAGTTAGCAAGAAAGATACAGTTTGGTGCTGGGAAGAAACTCCCAGGGTTTGGGCAGAAGATAATGAACCAGGAATGGCGATAAATGTTGCCCCTGTGATAGTAGAGATAAAAACTGGTCAGCTTCCCGTGAGAAAGGCCCAATACCCGATAAGCAGAGATGCTGTGGAAGGAATCAAGGAGAGTTGCAAAGATTGTTGCGTCATGGGATTATTGTTCATTGTGAGTCAGCTTGGAATTCGGCCCTCCTTCCTGTTCGCAAATCAGATGGAAAGTATCGCATTGTGCAAGACCTTAGGGCTGTCAATCAAGCCACAGTAACTTTAACCCCTGTGGTTCAAAATCCATACGTAATGATGAGTCTAATACCAAGTACCGCTGCCTGGTTCTCTGTATTGGACTTACGTGATGCATTTTTCTGCATTAGGCTAGCTCCTATCTCACAACCCATCTTTGCCTTCCAATGGGAGACCCCAAAGGGAGGGCAACGACGTCAAGCAACATGGTGTAGATTGCCTCAAGGTTTTAAAAATTCCCCCAGCATTTTTGGGCAGGCCTTAGCTCAGGACTTGTCAGAATTTGAAATTCCAGAGACTGAAGGTGTTTGGCTTCAATATGTAGATGACCTGTTGGTCGGGACAAAGACTAAAGAGGGGTGTGAGCATTACACTCTAGAACTGTTGAAAGTGCTGGAAGAGAAAGGGTATAAAGTGTCCAAAAAGAAAGCACAGTTGTGTCAGAAGAAAGTTAAGTACTTAGGCTTTGGCCTGACCCAGGGGAATAAAGTGTTGGAAGTTGAAAGAAAGGAAGTTATTTGTGCCATTCCAACCCCCAAAGACAGAAGACAGACAAGAGAGTTTCTAGGAACCACTTCTTATGTAAGACATTGGATTCCTAATTATGCTGTCATTGCAAAGCCATTGTACCAGGCCACCAGAGGGAGTAACAAGGATCCATTTGAGTGGACAGAAGGTTGTGACCAGGCTTTCCAGACGCTTAAGGAAGCTGTAATCTCACCACCTGCGCTGGGCCTGCCAGATTTGGACAAGCCGTTCTATCTCTTTGCTGCAGAAAGAGATGGGACTGCAATAGGGGTTTTGACACAGTTTTTAGGTACATGGCAACGCCCAGTAGCTTATCTGTCCAAGCAATTAGACACGGTTGCCAGGGGGCTTCCCCCCTGTTTGAGGGCTGTTGCAGCTGCGGTGGATTTAATCAGAGAAGCCACCAAGCTCACTCTAGGGAAAGCACTCACAGTGAGGGTCCCCCATCATGTAAAAGCACTACTAGATTCAAAGGGTCCACGTTGGCTGACAAATGAGAGACTGACTAAGTATGAGGGTGTCTTGTGTAATAACCCCCTCGTTACCTTGGAGATGTGTCCCATGTTAAATCCTGCAACACTTTTGCCCAGCCCTTCAGATCTCTCAGAGCATGACTGCATAGAGACAATGGACTTGATTTATTCCAGTAGGCCCGATTTGCGTGATTTCCCTTGGGAACAGGTAGATTTAACCTTATACACTGACGGATCCAGTTTCATAAGAGAGGGAGTGCGTTATGCTGGCTATGCTGTTGTCACCTGGGAGGATGGAGTTCTTGAAGCGGAACCCTTGCCTCCTGGGTCTTCGGCCCAACTGGCTGAGCTAATTGCGCTGACTCGTGCTTTGAAACTGGCCGAAGGGCAAAGGGTTAATATTTATACTGATTCTCGTTTTGCGTTTTTAACGCTTCATTGCCACGGGGCATTGTGGAGGGAAAGAGGCTTTTTGACTTCTGCTGGAAAGGCGGTCAAATATGCAGATGCTATGTTAGATTTGTTGGACGCTGTTTGGTTCCCTAGCAAAGTGGCTTTGATGCACTGTAAAGCACATCAAAAGGGTAATGATCCGGTGGTTCAGGGAAACAGGCTAGCGGATCTGACTGCCAAAGAGGTAGCTACTCAGAAGTACACACCTGTAATGTTAAATCTCACTGACTCAGAGCCCAAAGTGGAGAAATGCAATTACACTAGAGAGGAGGAGGAGTGGGCTTTGAGTGAGGGTGGAGAATGGGAAGATAGTTTCATAAAGATGCCAGACAACCGCGTGTTTGTTCCTAAAACAAAAGCGTGGCACATAGTACAGTTCTACCATGAGAACACACACCTAGGGAAAAGCGCCCTGGCAGCGCTCCTAGAAAGACAGATGTACATCAACGGATTGCACAGCCTGACGTCCTTGGCTGCGAGGAGGTGCTGGACATGTGCAAAAATAACCCAAGAGAGGGACCTTTGAAAGTGCCTGGGATACAGTATCAAGGGAATTGGCCATTTGAAGTGCTAGTTACAGACTTTACAGAAATGCCAATGAGTGGAGGCTTCCGCTATTTGCTGCTTTTTGTAGATTCTTACACGGGTTGGATTGAAGCTTTTCCTACACGCACGGAGCGATCAGCTGAGGTAGTGAAAGGCCTCATGAAAGACATTATTCCTAGATTCGGCATGCCTTTGCAGATAGGCTCAGATAACGGGCCATCATATGTGCACCACGTGGTCCAGGGACTGTGCAAACTGCTGGGGATCACGTGGCGCCTTCATTGTGCATATCACCCGCAATCTTCTGCTAGAGCAGAAAGAGCAAATCGAACTTTAAAGAACTGTTTAGCAAAGATTTGCCAAGAGACTAAATTGAACTGGAGAATGGCGTTACCCCTGGCTCTCCTGAGGGTCAGGTGTACACCGCATAAGAAGACAGGCTTGTCACCCTTTGAAAGACTGTATGGCAGGCCTCCATTGAACTTAAAACCTATGTGTGGACAGACTTCTGACAGTCATGTTTTAGGACATCAACAGACTTTGCAAGATGTTCAGATGTTAGGGAAACAGCTAGAGAAACTTAGTCAATATACTGCAGATTTGCGACCTCCTCTCCCGTCTACTTCTCTTCACTCTTTTTCAGTTGGTGAATCTGTGTTAGTGAAGGAATGGAGCCTACGTCCGTTGCAGCCAAGATGGAGAGGCCCGTTTACCGTGCTTCTGAGCACACCAACGGCGGTGAAAGTGGAAGGCCTTCGTCCCTGGATTCATTATACGAGGGTGAAAAGGGCGCCGGTTGCTTTGGAGTCTTCCGTGGATCCAAGCAACCCCCTTCGTCTCAGGATTACAAATACTTTGCAACGCCCTATTTAAGGGGCACAGACGGCCACAGAAGAGTCGTCTGATACCATCGCTCCCAATCCGGGTAATGGTGGTCCAACGCAAGAAAGATGGACAGAGCCAAAGGCACTCTCATTGCGGTGGTGGCTATGCATCTTAATGGGACAGAGTTACAGGTGTAAGCTCTCGAGAGTAAAGACAGTGTTTGGGTTCGTGGCTCTGATACTGACTTTGTACATTACTGGGACACATGGCGGGTGGGAGGAAAATATGTTTCACAGACTTGTAACTAACCTGTCACATGAGCTGAGTTTAAATTCGTGCTGGATTTGCAGCCAGGGCCCTTCAAGTCATAGGTCCGGTTGGCCAATAGTCCCGAGTGGGGTGTTAACGTTGGAAGGGTGGAATAGCACAAAGGGGAAGCAGGAGCAAATGGCAGGAGAAGCAGAGAGGGCTTGGTTCATGGTGACACATCGTGCCCCTGTGGTAAAAGCTGCCCTGTGTTTTAAATGGGAAAGGGAGGCACAGCCCTATTATGCAGGAAGTCAGAAGCTTGGCATGTATGAGTACTTTAAGCAGATTGAGCTAGGTTCCTATCCTGCTTGTGATCACATGATCACAGTGCATAGCAGGTACAGAGGACGTTGTGGTCTGAGAACAACAGGTGTGTGGACTTGGAGCTGGGAGGGCTCAAATTGCACTCACATCCTGTTTAGAAATCATCATGAGAATGCTATAGTGAACCTGGTTCAGAATTTACCTGCTAGACGTTTGGGTTACCGTGCCACTGGACTTCCAGAAGGAATTGTTTGGATCTGTGGGCAAGTGGCAATGCCTGTGCTTCCTGTAGTTTGGTCTGGAGTTTGTACCCTAGGCACCCTGCAGCCGGGGGGCTTGAGGGTGCTTCCCCAAGAGGCTCAAGTGACTAATCTGTACTTACATCTCCATAAACGCTCTTTTGCTGATGTGCAGCGTTATGGTTATGACCCTGATAAAACTTACTTAAATGAATTCCAGAGGTTTATAGCAATTGCAGGGCCAAGATTGGGTGTGGCCTGGAACATAAAGCAGTTGCGTGTGTTATCCTATGGTTTAGAATCTTTGGCAAATGATACTTATCAAGGAATGACATCTATGCAGGTTGAGGTGGATTCTTTGGCAAGAATGGCCATGCAGCAGAAGGTGGCCCTAGACTATCTCCTGTCCAAGGAAGGGGGTCTCTGTGTGTGGCTGAATGTTTCCTGCTGTCATTTCATAAATAAGAGTGGTGATATAGAGCTGGATTTGAATAAAATTCAGGGTGCTGCTAGAAAAATACAGAAGACTTATTCGGCTCCAAGTGATTTTTGGAATACATTATTGAGCTGGCTGCCGAACCTACATTGGTTACGTTCACTTGTGATGATAATCATTGTGGTGATATGCTCTGTGTTGGTTTTAATGTGCTGTTTGCCCATTGTGCTCAAATGTTGTGCTAGGGCAGTACAGAGTTCCCTGGAGACAGTAAAAGGTGTGCATACTGTCAGAACTGAAAGACCTGGGGTCCCACGGGACTGGAGGGTTGATTGGTCTTAATAGGTGTTCCAGACGTGTGTAGGGAAACTCCATGTGATGAGTTTCCTACAAGAAAGAGAAATTCTGGAATAAAGCAGGTTTGGTACTTTTCCGAGCATAAAAAGTACAGTCAGAGAGTGATGCTACTTGCGTGTCAACTCTGAAAAAGAGGGTTTTGGTGCCAGAAATCAGACAGGCACTTGCAATGAAAGACTAACACTGTGATTAAATGCATTTTAATACACCCTGTGCCCAATTTGAGATAATATAGGCTAGATGGGTGAATGCAGTACAGTTGGAGCTATGGAAATTTAATGTGAATGGAAACATCACTGCGCATGGCAAAGAGTCTGTCCTTCTCCGCTGCTGGCACGGAGCCTGGAAATATTGTTTCAACTCAGGGAACAGAGAGACTCAGCATTGATAACTGCACTGTGTGAAAGAAATAACTAATAGATGGCTATTGTTCTCAATCTTAGGTATGACAGAGAGATGATGCTAATGATTTATGCAGTGTTTATTGGTTTAATGAAATGTCATGTAAGCAACAGTAATCACCAGCCAATTATGATTGTTTTTATCCATGAAGAAGGGGTGGGCTTTACTGAAATGACTCCATTGAGGTATAAATGTCTTTGTATGAGAAGTGACGGGGTCTTTTGCCCCTACCTGCAGCTGTGTTCTGCTGGCAGAAGCCCACCAGCTGGTGCCAGAATAAATTCTTTTTGATTTTCACCTATTTCACAGTTGTCGTGTGTTCTCCCTCATCCTAGAACCCGCGTACAAGCAGCTTTGGTAAAGTTAAATTGGTACTTGGAGTTCCATAACTCCTCAATTCTGCTTCATTATAATATGCCCTCAAGAATCACATCTTTTTTTCTAGAGTTCAGGGAGCCCTTCCACACAGCCACATAACCCATAATATCAAGGCAGAATATTCCAATGTGGGCTATCTGAGTCCACACTGCCATATATTCAATTCAAAGCAGAATATATTCAGCTGTGTAGAAGGGGCCAGAGATGCTTATCTGAAACAGGACTTTAATAAAAATAGAGATATACTTGAAATTCGTCACCCAAATTTGAAGTAATGGAAAACTATTGCAAGTTGCAATTGTGTATATGTTCTTGAAAAATGGATTATAGAAGCTATTTATAAACAATTACTCATGGGCAGAGAGAAAACAATATTGGAAGCAACTAACTAGCAGAACAGTTTCACTCCTCAATGGGATGAATGCACGGCTATCATTTATGATCAGGTATAGAATCCCATTTGTTTTTGGTGGATGCCTTGTACAAAGCCATCTTTAGGTATATGGTAAAATAATAAAGCTTTCTGGTAAACTTTCACTATTTAAACTGCACATTAAAGCCAAAAGAAAATATTGCTTATAGAACACATACAAGAGCAAACTAAAAGTTTAATGTTTTACTTCATTTTACTTAGGTTTCTTTAATTACTTTTTCTAATGTGATTACAGCTCCTTGCATAATCCTTCCATTCAGTTCAACACAATTTAACATTTAACTGCATAATTTATCTACTTGCTATTTAAAGATAACTGTAATGTTCAGCTTCTTTTTTTGTGCTGGGTGGTTTAATTTCTTCTCTGATTTGATTTTCTTGGATTTTATGGCTCTTCTTTCTTAAATCTATGTTAGGCTATAGAATTGCTTCATCCGTCTTTGTTGAATGATTTTGTATAAACATATAATAGTTCATTGTGTCTTTTAGATCTGTTTTTGTTGTGCTTCTTTGATCATGTTTTGTTTGACAAGTTTTCTTTGTGAGCACTTTTTAAAGATAAAAAACAAGAAGCAGTGCCATTGATTAAAGGTGTGAGAAATATTTCCAGTCATCATTACTTTTTAGCATAAACACTAGTGAGAAAATTGATAGCTTGAGTCTCTGAAGTGCCTAATTATTTTAGTAACAATGGAAGAGGAGTCATAATTTAAGACAGAACTAGTAAATTATGTACTGCCTGCACTGAAACAAACTGTCTTCTATCTAACAATCTATCTGTCATTCTATGCATGTCACAAAGTTCACTGAGTTTTATAGAGCTTACTCCAAGTTAAATTGACATGAATTGACAGCCTAAACAATTATGTGTGAGAGCACATAGACAATCTCATGAGACAAAATTCAATGGTTAGTCCCAACTAGAACAGACTCGTTGGTAAGTCTACAGGCATTGAAGTTTTGTTCATTAAATGTGTGAAAACTAGTTTGGAACAAGAAATGTGTTTAATTCATGGTTTATCTAACACCCAAGAATCAGGAATTTTTTGAGCAACTGCATAGCTTGCTATTAGTCCAGGCATGGACAAACTTATTTGCCTTGTGACTGCGTTGTGAGCATGGCCAGGAGGGCCAGGCCAGGAGGGAAGGTGGCCAGGCACATGCTGAGTGGGATGTACATGGAAGGGGGATGGTCCGGGAGGGGGTGGGGCCAGGAGGTGGTGGGACAGGGCCTGGGTCATCCTCAGGTTGTCCTCCTGGCATAGGATGGGGCTACTCACCCCACTCTTATACCAGGAGGAAAATGAGACATGCAGGGACCGCCCCAATCCTCTTCCCAATACTCCTCCATTGATCTTCGATCAATACTCTTAGCATTATGCTGGGAGGAGGGCGAGACAGGTGATGTCCGAGAGTGCTCCGGAAGGCTTTATGCCTTTTTGAACTGCTGTATGCTTTTTTGAACAGTCCTCCCAGCATAAGGACAGGGCTGTTTGCACCATCCTTATGCCAGGAGGAGGGTGTGACATGCAGCGGCTGTAAGCACTCCAGAGGGCTCCCAGTCACTGTGTGCCTTCCTCCCCCATCCTTTCTGCATAAGGATGCTGCAGGCCACTTATGCCTTATGCCAAGAGAACAGGGAAAATGAGGAAGGCCTGAGATAAGCACCCAGGGGGCTACATCTGTTCCCCAGGCCTTAGTTTGTTCATGCCCATGTTAGCCTAAATGCACTGCTTGGTGGTTTTTCAACATCTTTAGCCAATAGTATCAAAAACTTGAACCAAATACTGAAAAAGATGACATTTTTATGGGCAGTAATAAACTCACTAATTATGCACATGATCATATGCTACATATCAGAAAACAATTTCAGAATGAAATGAAGTTCAATTTGTACCAATATGAATATTTTCAATTTGACAGATTCTCTTTATATATCATGATACTAGAGGCCACTATAGTATAGTGTTTGGGTTTTAGATTAGAACTGTGGGGCACAAGGTTTTAAATCTTCACTTAGCTACAGAACCCTGGGTGACCTTGAGCAAGTCATCCTCCCTCAGAGCATTTTGTCATGTATTTCTGAATAAATTTTGCCAAGAGAATCCTGTCATGCGGTTGTCATAAGCTGGAAGTGATTTGAAAGCACATAGCAACATCAAGTCTTGTGATTATGAACTTCATTAACACATATTGTATAGTTGCTGAAATTAACCAAAAAGAAAACCAAAGAGAGCAAGTTGGAAGTTAGACTCTTATGTATGTCTAGAGATAATAATGTAATTTTGAACCATTAAGCACATTCCTGAGTTCAACTATTTTGCCTTTTTGTTCCATAGACAAACACATATACACACACTTTATATCCAAGTATTATTACATTTCTTTTAGACCAAGGATCATCCTGGCTTTTATAATCTGCTATGTCCTAACACTTCAAGCATGAAATTATAAAGGTAAATGTACAGGAAACTTTCTATATGCTAAGTATGTTTTCCCTTTAGCATGAATTGCTCTTTCACAGTGCTTCCGAACTATGGGTTTTTATCTAAAAAATTCTTATTAGACCCAGGATGAAATCTCCATTACACCAAGTCTGTCATCTTCACCTTGTGACATTTGTGTTCAATCAAATGTCATTCCTTGACAATCTTGTTTGACAAAGATCCCTAAATGGCATCTCAAGAGGCTCTTTAAAAGACACTTGAGAAGCAAAGTGTTGGGTTGCTAACTGCATAGGAGAGATTAAACCAGAATAAAAAATAGAAACAAAATGCCTTTCAGAGCATGCTGTATAAAAGGGCAATAATGGGATGGGAGGAATAGGTTTCCCACCTTCTCCTTCTTTAAGAGGGTAAGGTGTTATAGATTAAAGCAAGAATCCCTATAGGCATGTACAAATGGATGAACAATGAGTGCATATATGAGAAACAGCATTGTGGTGAAGCACTAGGATCCTAGAGGGAGGAATGGCGAACCTGACACAATGCCCTGCATCACCTGACTTACCATCAGCCCCATCCCATGGGTGGATGTGTCTGCTGCCTGACTTCCCCCATTTTAGGAAAGGCAACACAGGAAGTCTCTGCCACATATGCTGCTTCCTCACCCCTTTCACTATGAAACCCAGCTGGAAGTATATGTGCATTGTGTAATGGGCTCCATGGTGAAAGAGTTGAGGAAGTGACATATGACAGGCAAATCAGCCCATATGATGACATTATCAGTCAAATTTACTGAAATATAACAGTGTGCCATATGTCCTGTAAGCAGTCTGAAATCTAATCTTTCCAAAGTTCTGGATAATGAAGACAAAACTGTCTGCATATAAATTGCCTATAGACTTGGTTTCCCCAACACCTCTCATACAATGAATGCATCAACTAGAGAGAGAGAGAGAGAGAGAGAGAGAGAGAGAGAGAGAGAGAGAGAGAGAGAGAGATGTTCAGCAGTGGAACTCTCTGCCCCAGAGTGTGGTGGAGGCTTCTTCTTTGGAAGCTTTTAAGCACAGGCTGGATGGCCATCTGTTGGGGGTGCTTTGATTGCAATTTTCCTGCTTCTTGGCAGGGGGTTGGACTGGATGGGCCGTGAAGTCTCTTCCAACTTGATGATTCTATGATTCTATGATCTAACATGTAGTAGACTTCTTTCCATGACAGGCAGGATCATTCAGTCACAGTTATGGTCTGAACACATTCAAACAGCCGCCGCCCCTGCACCCCAAATTATGCTCTGTGGCATCCAGGTTAGTTGTTTTTGAGAATACAGTGGAGTTTGGTTCCAGGAATCCGGGTGGATATCAAAATCTATGGGTGCATTAGTTTCAATATATATAATGACAGAGTAAAATGTCATCTCTTACTTAAATGGCAAAACCAGGTCTGATGTAGATATTTTTAAATAATATTTTAAGCTGAGGATATTTGAATCCATAGATATAGATAGCTTAAAGTATAGTGCCAAACTGAAAAAAATAAGAAGAAAAAGTTCTTGCCTGAGTTAAGTCAGGCATTTTATTTAGTTTGCATTTTATTGTTTGTGAATTAGGCACATAGGAATCTCTGAGGACCTGATGTGGGATGTTGGACCTGCTACTTTGAGATAGATAGATACTAGAGAGATAGATATTACTGTAGATTTTCATGTATCAGTCAACCGTATGTATAGTCCAGGGTAGATTTTTTGGTCCAAAACCAAGGATTTTGTAAAGACTTATGGATGAGCTGAGGGACATTATATGAAAAGGGAAAAGCAGCAATGCTCGCTGGGGGGTAAGCCACCCATGCATTCAAAAAGTCTCTCCAACCTCGGTAAGGAAACTCGCGTAGATAGTAGCACGGTCCAACACGATTTTATTGCAGGTACAAAACTTGTGAAGCTAAAGCAAAGTCCCGCCACCCAAACACACCTTTTATACCCCAACCCCCCTCCCCTTGCCCACGCAATGTCCAAGGAGGGTTGCACCATATCCGGGTGAGTCAGCAGTTCCCATAGTCCAGGGGAGATGACCTCACAGTCTCTGAGTCCGCATATTTAGGACAGTGTCCAATGTCCATGTCCAGAGGAGGTTACCTCACTTCCCCTATGACTCAGCAGGCATCTGAAAGTTGCATCACTTCCAGACTGACACAGCACAGCTTCTCAGGAACTGGAGCAAAGGTCAGCATAGCTCCCACAGAACTGGGACAAAGGTCAACACCACCTCAAGGCAGACTGGGAATCTGAACTTCTTCAAAGCTCAGATTTCCCAGCTCTGACACTGGCACTGTGCCAGCGAAAGTAGAGAGGGGCGATACTTCTTTCAGAATCTCCCATGACTACACTAAGCTCATTCCTTTTGACACTATACTGACAGAAAGAGATGGTTCCTTTTTAATAAGCATTAAGATATAGTACTTACATTAACCCAGTTTTTATATGCTTTTTGGACTAAAATTTCTAGACTTCTCCAAGAGTATGTTGTGGATAAATGTAATGTATGCTGTGAATGGAATTGTATGAAATGTGTATGAACGGAGGCCTAATTGGGCTGAAGAGACAATTCTAAAATATGGACCCCTGGAAAACAACTACACTGAAGAACTATAATTAAAAGTTGCTGATGAGAACTGTGACAAATGATTAACTATTGAAATTTTATTACAATTTTATTACAATCCAAAATTGTGGCAGACCAGAGGAGTCTAGCCCACCTGCCATGCTCTGTTCCATGAGAAGGACAGAGATGGTGTATGTATTTGCAAGGTGACAGACAGCTGTGCTGTTCACCTGCCATGCTCTGCTCCCTGGGAAGGAGAGAAATTGTGTAACTTGGCGGTGGCAGATCTGCAATTTCCCTCCTCACAAGATGACCACGAGCCTACTCCATCTTTCTCTCTCACTCATCTTCCTCCTGCAGTTTCTTCTTCGGCACTGAGGTAATTTTAGACCTCTTTGGGCTTTTGACTGCTGCTCTCCTGGCTCCTCTGGCACGTGCGACAGGCTTTGTGGAGACTTTCTTGACCACCTTTGTGGCCACTGGCTCCTTGGCTTTTCTGGCCACCATGACAGGCCCCTTGGTAACTTTCTGTACCACTCCCTTGGGTCATCTCCACCATCCTTGTCTTCCTCATCCCCCTGAGCTACCCTCCTGGCTCTCTCAGCAAGCACTGCTGCCTTCCTGAGAGACAAATGGTCTGGACTCCCCGGCCAAAATTCCTGGTGCCACTCAACAGCCTGTGCTACGACCTCTATGGCACTGTCCATATCTCTTATGTGACTAAACCATGTCACCATTTGTAATACCAATCTCAGTATTTGCCTTATTTCTTTTGTATTTTTAAAAATCATGTATGCTTCAGTGACATAGCCTTGATGTAATTTCTGTTTTGCCATAGTCCACTTACCTTCCTCAATTTGTTTTCTCTCAGCCTCTCTTTGTGATTCTCTCTCAGCCTCTTTTGGTTCCTTCCCTTTCCCTTTTTTTGTTCTGCCCCAAATGCCCTTTCTACTTTTGGCTGTAAATTTATAATTGTCACAGAAGCTGTCTCCTCATCTTTGGTAACCGCTATGTTTGTGGTTGCTTCTGATTTAACTGTTGAATCACTGGCTTTGAAGTGTTATGCCTGAGTGTTCCCTAGTTTTCTCTTATCCTAAGTTCCACCATTATTTCTTCATGCCTCATATGTTTTCTCTCTCTCTCAACCTCAGCTCTTTCTCATTGTTCAGCCTCGAATTCCATTCACCTAAATTGCAATTTTAGCAGAAGTTTCTGAATTTCTCTGGACTACCTTCCTCTATCTGTACCTCAGCTTCTGTTTCAACCTCCTCCCTTTCTCCTTCTTGAGTCACATTCTTTCTGCCCTTAGGTGGAGCCATTTTTATCTTAGTGGTTTTCAAAATGGTGTCTGTGGTAGCTTTCTGAGGTAATTTTCCCTTTGATGGTTTTGCTCAAAATTTACCTCAGGATTACTTCAAAACTGACTGGATTTAGATGTTATACGAATCCCACCACTGCCACCAATTATAACAACAGAGTGTAAGGAGTCTCTGTGACTTATTACTTCAGGCAAGGTGGACCTTCCTATTCAATCCTACCGCTGTCACCAATTATAAAGGAAGGGAGGTAACTTAGGGCTTTTGAAACCCCAAATTATAACAGAAGGGAGGCTTTATCAGGAAACCTTTTAATAAATCCTAAAGAAAAGCTGTGATATAACACTTGATTAGCCTTCAAACTTGTGTGCGGAGGTAAGCCTAAAGATACTACTCCTTTTAAAGGTATGCTGCCACCATTTAGAGTGACTCTTGATTTGCTTCAGGAAACTGCTTTTAAACTTCTTGGACAGAGGCACTCATTAGACTGATGTTTTGAATGGAGTTTATTGAAGAGAACGGACAAAATAGGTACTAAGCTTAATAGTTCAGAGATTCTGGCATGAAAGCATATGGTTTCTTTAAACAGCTCAAATCTTAGTTACAGAACTCAACTCCTTTCTCCCTTCAAGAGTTTACTGACAGGATGTCATCTCTGCCTAGTAAATCTTATCTCCAACTCAGTCCTACTCTGGATCTATCAAGTTACTTCTCTACATACTATCTTCCCTGATAGCTGTAGAATGTACATGCCAGCTAACTCTGCTAGCCACCTGACCACTCAGGTTTCTTCTTTCTAACACTAACTAATCTTCCTTTTACAGCCAGACCCACTCTTCTGACCTCCAAACACCAACTCCTCTGACACCCAGCCACCAATTCTGCTGTCCGATTTTAAAATGCTTCCTCTTCAGGGCATTTCCCCCCTTTTTAAGTTTGGCTCTGCCCCCTTTCCTACTAGCCAATCCTAATTCCCTCATCCCCCCAGGCTGCTCCTTAGGCACACCCCATTTTGGAAATGAGAATCCTGAAATGGATGCCCCCCTTGGCATCTACATAAAATGGCTGCCAATGTCTTGGGCCGACTTTTTCAGACTTTACCTACTAGGTAGGGAATGTATTATAGCATTCTTTCAAGGGAGAGAGAATGCATTTTGAAGTTTTGGAAGTTTTGGAACAGGCTGTAAGGAAAGCAGGGCCTGGCCTAAGAGATGTTCTTCTCCATGAGATGAAGGAAGGCGAAATGGTGATGTATGCATGAAGATGAATGAATGTTTATATGGGTAATATGAATGCTGAGTAAAAAAATGTAATTCCTTTTTGTTAGCCAATCTAACTGTAGGTTTGTGGATTCAATGTAGTTATATAGAATCTGTATGCCTGTATGTACAATGCTGAACTTTGTGTAAAAGTATAAAAGTTCTGATATACTTTCTCACACTGAAAACTGCAATAAAAGGAACCTTTGTTTAAAAAGTATTCATGATAAATTGCCGCTGTGAGCAGGATTATTCTTTTCAGTGTGAGCAAGGTATTTTCTGACCCTGAGACAGAAAGAGTAACACAAAGATAAAATGAACCTATGCTTTAAAGTTATTGAAAAGTTATTCGTAACAAGTATATAGGACATTTTCAATTAAGATACCTTGCTATTTGTACATAAAAGAAGTAGTACAAAAATACCACAAATACCCAATGTTTTCTTATGTAGATGTGGTTGGTGCTGACTGTGGAATTTTAAATAATTCCAAAAATGTGAGTGTACATAATGCAGTAATATATTTGAATAAATGTTGTTCAAACTGTATGCTTTGTATGATATATTTTCATACAACTTCTAAGCTTTATATTGATTATATTTATTATTATTTTGCTAAAGTAAGCATCAACTGACTGGGGAGAAAGCTTTTTTCTTTTAGCAGGTTAACCAGGTCCGTCAAGGGTCAAAACACCAGGAAACTGCAGCTTTTAAGGATTGTCTGATTAACAACTATGTTATTTATGCAGTATGGATGAGATATGGCATCTTATGATGTGGCTCATTCCAGCTTCACCCACACTTTGGAACTGGATTGTTGTCAGAGGTGAAGTGTTAAACACATGTCCTAGGTTTACTGAAATAGCAACTGAAATTAAGCAACTTGAAGTTACTGTGCAACTTGAAGCTCCTCACAGTTTCCTTCTGTTCTGCTCTATCATTTCTGTTCATTTGAGAGGAGTTGTACCAGAGGGGTATATATCCTTGTCTTCCAACCCCCCGAAATAACGAGACAGACACAAATATATATGGTTTCAAATTTGGGCAACTTTTATTTAAATAGTTACCTATTTAAATTGTAACTCAACTAACTTTTTTGGTGTCAGTTCAACTTGGTGTGCGTAAGCTGAGGTAGCGTCACCTAACGTCTACCCCTCAGCTATTCAGGCGTACTGCCTGGGTCCCCTGTAGATTTCAACCCGGGCAACCCGTAAGGGAAACATCAGGAGAAATCTCTCTCAACTTTTGAGACTAGACTCTCCCCGCTCCTGGGACATTCCTCATCACCTCACCCCTAAAATTAAGCGTCTAGGTGAGTGTTTGCATAATGCCCCACACCCTTAAGGGGTGCCTTAAGTGTCTACAAACCTTTGAATAACTCAACTATTTACGCTTAGCTAGTTTACTAGCCGACCATTCCATCTAAGCCCCTAATAGACAGTATAGGATAGGCAAAACCCTGTGGGCGAATTCTATCCGACCCCAAATGTTAAACCATTTGAGCGATCATTATTATACTATCCATGGGCGGGAGTGGTGGGCGATGTCTTGATGCAGACTGAGGGGGAAGGGGCTGGCACCACTATGCCAGCCCCTCCTCCCTTCCAGCAGATTCTGCAAAATCAACCAATCTCTTCTTCGAGGGGAGGAGACAAATGGCTCCACCAGCCAACAAGTTGGATGGTGAAGTGTATTGTCTTCCAACCCCCCGAAATAACGAGACAGACACAAATATATATGGTTTCAAATTTGGGCAACTTTTATTTAAATAGTTACCTATTTAAATTGTAACTCAACTAACTTTTTGGTGTCAGTTCAACTTGGTGTGCGTAAGCTGAGGTAGCGTCACCTAACGTCTACCCCTCAGCTATTCAGGCGTACTGCCTGGGTCCCCTGTAGATTTCAACCCGGGCAACCCGTAAGGGAAACATCAGGAGAAATCTCTCTCAACTTTTGAGACTAGACTCTCCCGCTCCTGGGACATTCCTCATCACCTCACCCCTAAAATTAAGCGTCTAGGTGAGTGTTTGCATAATGCCCCACACCCTTAAGGGGTGCCTTAAGTGTCTACAAACCTTTGAATAACTCAACTATTTACGCCACGGATTGGGAGCAAATGTCCTATTTAGCTCCCATCCCCCACCAAGCCTTCCACTATAAACCGAACACCTATCATCATTATGCAGAAACAAAAATTGCCCATAGCAGACAGATTGATTCCATCCGATCTGTAAAGGTGAGGGCTGTCAAGCAAGATCTCCCCTTGGGATGTGTAGGAGCCCCGAACTCTTGCAAGCACCGTGCGCATGGCCCGGTTCACCCGGTTTCTGGCCACTTCCATATATATATGTATATATATATATTAACATTACTGTCATTATGTTTAAATATCCCCGCTATTTGACCCCGACAGCGAGGAAGGATAGCCGACCAGGCGATGTGCATTCGTGGCCATGCATGCCATCTTTCTTACATGTCGCTCCGAGCTTGCAAGTACAGGGCTCTACCCTTCAAGGGGCCTGGATCGTTGCCTCTCAGGTGTATAACCAACGTCTGGAGGGTGCCCTCTCCTAGACTGCGACGAAAGCGGGAGCACACCGTCCCAACGCATACCTCTGATCCCATGCTACTTCAACTGCAGCGACGGATCGAGGCCCAACTGCTGACCATAGTGAGACCTCATGGCCTGCCGGGACACCCAGTGTATGAAACTGTGTCCGCAGACGAGGATCCTCCATCTATGGTTCAGCACCGCAGGATCTGAAACGACAGATCTAACCGTGATTATGACAATGGAGTACCCACGTATTTCCTGAAGGCCTTTGATTTACATCAGCCCAGGTTTTTTTTTTTTTTTTCCAAGTCATATCACATAGCATTGGCCACCGTAGCTTCTCCAATGCAGCCATGGGGGGTTGCAACCTTGCACTGCCCCCAAAATGCTGACCATAATGAGTCCTCGTGGCCTGCCCAACAGCTCAGTAAAGAACTGTGCCTGCCGACGAGGATACTCCATCCAAGGTTCAGCAAAATGTATCTCAACGAGATCGTCACAATCAACGTACAACAACGGAGTGCCGAGCACTCGCTGAAAGCATTAGATTGCCCTCTGCTCAGGGCTTGACACCCAATGAGTCTTGTCCCATAGCATTGTCCGCTGAAGCTTCCCCAATGCTGGGTTGTAACCTGCATTGCTCCCCAAAATGCTAACCATAATGACTACTCGTGTCCTGCCGTGCAGCCCAGGGAAAACAACTGCTCACAAACCGGATCCTCAAACCCAGGTTCGGCAAAGCGGATCCCCTGGATCAGCACAATCCACTTATGACTACGGAGTACCACATATTCCTGAAGGCGTTTGATTTACATCTGCCCAGGGTTTGATCATCTCCGAGTCATGTCCCATAGCATTGGCCACGGAGACTTCTCCAATGCAGCAGGAGAGGTTGCAAAACTGTATCGTTCAACAACCCATCATCCTTAGCACCTTACTGGTGCCTGCCTACAACTGGTAAGTTGTTAGCTGTATACCATCCGGCTTGCCAAACGGTAGCCGAGCCCAATTTTACTAGCCTGTTTGACGCCCCAAAGCCTCTACTGGCTATAATACGGGGAATGAACACCTAGTAAAAGGTGTGCGTGGCACTTTGCACTGGAACCATGCTTGTTCAAGTTTTGTTGTTGGCCTTAAACTCAGGAGTTCTACGCTCGGGGCCACTACGCTCCGCCAGTTTAATGACGTATGCCTGTACACCCCATGCCATTACGCATTATTGTTCTGCCGAACTCACCCGAAACCGCCTCAACCTGTCAGCTTTAGCTACTAGGAACATTTCCGCTGATCCCGTAGGGCTGCCAAGAATCTTTCCAAGCGTGCGCCCGGACCAATTCGCTCCTGTGTGTCCGCGTAAGCCTATGAGCTTAGGCGTCTCAAAACTGCAGGGAGCTCGGTTCTCCGTTATCCGGAGTCTGGCCCTGAGGGCATGGCCGCCCGGTCAACTTTATGCCTCCTACAGTTAATAGAATGTGACCTGTCCAGACGTAAAAAGCTGGCCACGCCAATCGCTTGCGGAGACAACCCCGTCTATTGAAAACACCCAAAACCGGTGCTATGCTCGTGTGCACCCCACATATCATGTAGGGTGAGCGAACCAAAATAACAAACCAACCTCTACCTCCAAGCCTCCAGGCCCTGAGGCATAAGAGGCCACCCCTAGCCATTTAACCGTCAATTCCAGTCCCGCATATTGCCAACACCCCCTGTTTGATTCATCAGTATTACTTACTTTAACATTGCTGATGCGGTTCGCCTGCTAGGGGGTGTGTGTGTATAACGCGGCTTAAAATTGAGGCATTTTCATGGACCCATAGCCCGTGAACTGAAATCCGGGGAACCACTTGCTGTGATCCCTTTCCAAGCTAAAGGGTTAACCAATAACCCAAGCCTCCTTTTCAAGCCCATGCACCTGTCTTCGATGAGAAAAACAGGTCCACTCATTGGATGAAATATATCCCCGTGAATGGAGTCCCGTCCTGTGGTCACCTTGTCATAACAAGGAAGTAAGCCAATGAATTAATGAAGAGTATGCGAGGATGGAGGGTGCCTGGTGTCAGTGTCCCTCCCGGGAGCGCTGTGAAGCAAGTTCACCCCATCTCCTGCCTCGGTGGCTCACCAAGCTCGGTGCGCCGTGAACTACGAAACCCAGCAGCCCCAAAACACCATGTCGACGTCCGTTGCTCGCACACCCACCCCATGTTCCCTTTGGGCATATCTGGATCTGTGTAGATCCGATCCAATGAATAAACAACCGCCTACATATCCGTATTCATTTTACCATGTGTAACAGTAATGTGTTACGGTTATTAAGCCAGACAATAATTCCCTAGGCATCGCTTGTAGCTTTGGAGCTAGGAACTATATTCAGGTGTCGCCCTTTCCCATCTTCTGGCTTTGAACGCCTGACCTCTAGGTCGGCAGGGATTTTATGCAGCTGGCAACAACCAGCCAATGCACTATCTCTAAGGTCGCAAAGGTCAACCGTACACTAGACTATGGCAGTCACAGGATCACTCGGCCTCAGGCTGGCAACGAAAGCGTGACCTCATGGTCCGCAGCGATTTAATGCAGCTAGGTACCACTAGCAAGGGCCACTATCCTTAAGGTTGCATGGGTCAACAGCGAGCTGGACTATTAACAGCAGGGAGTTCACTCTGTCCCCCCGCTTGCTTTAAACCCGTAACTTCTTAAGTAGCTGTCTCCCCACTAACCAATGCCACTGTCCCCTAATGTACATAGGTAGCAGCAAGCAAGGCTATTGACAGTCAGGAGCTCACTCTGCCCCCAGACTTGTTTTGAACACATGCCTTGACGTTCGTTAGAGATTTATTGCAGTTGGAACCAATTCGCAGCTCCAGCTGCCACTTAAAAGTGTAGGTAAACAGCAGGCCAGGCTATCAACCGTGGGGAGCTCTCCCTGCCCCCAAGCTTGCTTTGCACATACATCTGCTCGGTCAGCAAAGAGTTTTCGCAGTTGGCCCCACACTTGCACTGTCACTATCATTTAGGTCGCATAGGTCAACATCAAACTCGGCTATCCCTGTCGGGAGCTATTCTGTTGTAGATAGCGACCACTTACGGAAGCCACTATTGGTATTCTGTCCTAGTTCAACAGCCGCTGGACTAAGAAAAGTCGGGAGCTCATCTGCCGCTAGGCCTGCCTCGAACCAAGTGACCTCCCGGGCGGTAATGATTTTAAAGCATATGGCCACCAAGTCGTGGCTGTCACTACCCATTGGGTTGACTAAGTCAACAGCAAGCTGGACTATCCACGGTCGGGAGCTACAAGCTCATGGATCCTATATCCCCTAGGGTTGTCTAGGTCAACAGCAAGCTGGACTATCCACCGTCGGGAGCTGCAAACCCGTGGATCCTATATCCCATAGGGTTGTCTAGGTCAACAGCAAGCTGGACTATCCACCGTCGGGAGCTGCAAACCCGTGGATCCTATATCCCATAGGGTTGTCTAGGTCAACAGCAAGCTGGACTATCCACAGTCGGTACCTGCAAACTCGTGGAACCACTATCCCATAGGGTTGCCTAGGTCAACAGCAAGCTGGACTATCCACGGTCGAGCGCTACCCCCTGTCCCCAGTCTTACTTAGTAACCTGCCTCGTTGGTCAGCAGGGCTTTAAGGAACTGGCTGCCAACTCGCATATGCAACAATCCGTTATGGTTGCATAGGTCCATAGCAAGCTAGACTATGAACAATCAGGAGCTCACTGTCCCCCGGCTTGCTTTGAATACCATACTTCTTAGTCAGTATAAATATAATGCAGCTGGCTGGCATTTGAACACCTGACTAGTTTACGAGCTGGTCGCCATAACTGACACTTCGAACCTCAAATCACTACGGCCCATAGTCCTGCTTATGTATGCCGTCAATACCGACTCGTATTTACTCTTACATATTACATCCTGTTATCCGCCTTTCAGTCATATAGGTCAGTGGCAAGCTGCACCTCTGGTCGGGAGCTTCCTTGCTCCCTTTATATTATTTTATTTTTCAAAACTCTTTACTGTCTTTGATATCACTTCAATGCTTCCCTGTTAAGGACTGTTATTAATATTTAATATTGTCCCCTCCTCATTTATCTTTCTCTTTCTCTTTTTATTTATTTATTCATTTCTTATTTGTTATATTTATGTATACACATATACATATGTAACTATTAAGTTGTTTCGATTTTTATATAATTTATATATAGTCATTTCATCCTCTTTTAAATTATTATTATTATTTGAATATATACTGTATAAACCTTTTATATTTATTTCATTTATTTATTATTATTATAATTTATTTAATATATATATTATTATTATTGTGATTATATCTTTTTATATATATACCCCGGATATATATATATATATATATATATATATATATATTCATTATTATTTTGTTTATTTATTTCATTAATTTATTTCAATTATTTCGGCCAGCACAAAATGGCTGCCGAATTCAAGATGGCGTCCCCCTGTAAGGGCCACCATGTGCTCAAAATGGCGGCCCCCAGTGCTAGTTTTGCCGTACAACATGGCGGCGCCCCGCCATGCTGCTGTACGGCAAACATGGCGCCCCCCACAGGGAGCCGCCATGTTTTCAAAATGGCGGCCGCGCCGTAATAGGCAAGGCGCAGGCACGCCCGAAGAAGAAGGCCGCCCAAGTCCCCTGAGGCGCATGCGCGCCACGAAAATTGCACAAGGGGGGACGCGCCGGCCTCCAAAGGCGCATTTGCGCCAGAAAAAGAGCCGCGCCGCTGCGCCACCCGCCTGAGCTGCCCGCCGGGCTCCAGCTGGCCCAGCTAAGCTGCTCCCGCGAGGGCCAACAAGGAGCGGAGCCCGCCTGAGCCGGACCCCGCGGGGAGTGCTCCCGCCAAAGCGGGAGCCAGCTGAGCCCAGGAGGCCTCCCACCATCCCGGCATGGGCCCGCCACCTAGGAGGGGGCCCCGGGCATCACCTCCCCCGCTCGCACCCACGCGCGAAGGGCAAGGGCGCCAGGAGAGCCCCCCGAAGCCGGCATTGGTAACACTTTTTAAACCCAATTACCCTCCTCAAAGTTTTTCTGTTTATTTAATTATTTATTCCCCTCTATAAATGGCTGGGGCAGGCGCGCAACGTCGCCCTGCAAAGAGAAGAGACAGGCCCGCTCCCTCCGCCGACTCACCCCGCCCAATTCAATTTTAAAAGAGGGCCAACAAAAGGCAGCCCCCCAGGGTCTCCATTAAGGCAGGGCAGTAGGCGGACAGGACCACCCAGGCCTGGCTTACCCTCCCTAAAATCCCCAGCCTGATAAAATGCAAGGGCACAAACGTGGGTGCCCTTTGCCCTAAAAAGCAGCTGCAGTCCCCAGGGGGCAAGGAGGCCACCTCAGGGGCTATGACCCCCATGAGTCCGTTCCTCGCCCCATACCGGCCCCCAACCCACCTTCAATACAATTCGGGGCCGCGTTCTGCAGACTGCCTTCCTCCTCGATGTCTTGATGCAGACTGAGGGGGAAGGGGCTGGCACCACTATGCCAGCCCCTCCTCCCTTCCAGCAGATTCTGCAAAATCAACCAATCTCTTCTTCGAGGGGAGGAGACAAAATTGCTCCACCAGCCAACAAGTTGGATGGTGAAGTGTAAAATAAATAAATATTTTAAAGGGAAGGGAGAAAGTGTCATGCCACACACTATAGTAACTCTTCTGAACCAAAGTGAGATACTATTCTTTACTTCAATAAATTGTAATGTATTGGTTTCAAATTTGAGCTTGAATCCCAATTAAATTGGTTTTGCCTGACAGTGAATGATAACAGCAGGCGTCTAAAGCAGATAAAGGTTCTTTCAATTGATAACAACTTATCTTCATTACAACTTACTTTGTGCTGGGTGTTTTAAATATATAGGACTTGACCCAATATTCCCCATATCTTATGTTTGTGCAGCCTCATTCATGTTCTACAATGAATACCAAAAAAACCTGCCCCTTTCCTCAGTTTATATAACTATACCAATCTTCTAGAAGCGACTAAAAGCACTAAAAGCACTAAAAGTAGGGGGCACTTAATGAGAGAAGGTGATACCTTTCCCTCTTATCTAAAACAGTGTCACAGCTTACTTAATAGAGTGGGCAACTGCTGATTTTCCAGTGAAATGAAGTGTGTCCTTGGGTTCAGAACTCCCCCATGAATATCAACTTGTGTGAGTGATCTGATTTCATACAAAGGCATAGTAAAATTGTGTCCCATATATAAAATGACAAACAGCTCAAACAACTTTGTAAAATGGCAGAAGTCTATAGTAGGTTGTCCCTACACCTCATCATAGTCCTTGGCTTGGCTGTGCAGGAAATTAAGTTTTGCTTTGGAGATTTTTCTCCCCAATATTTTTGAGCATGGTCAATTGAATCCATGAATGGAGACCTATGGATAAGGAGGAGTGACAACATCTGCACACATAGCTATGTGGCTGACAAAGAAGTTTACATTTGGCTGCTGTTGCCTCCTTACTCAAAAGTGTATATCTCTAGGTGCCTGGGCACTTAAATTATCTTGTGCCCAAGAGTCCAAAACTGCTGTGGGGAAGTTTTGACCCTCTTTATGTCCATTGTCATAACTCCTCTTTTGGTGGCAGATCCCATTCATGACAGTGCTTAGCCTGTGCATGTAATGGGATTGGGTAGCAAAAAATAATTTATTTCACCTTTCATCCCAGCAGCCCTAGTGGGCACCAGACATGTCTGCTTAAAAGCCCTTACATTCTGTTGTGTTGAATTTAAATAGTTATCAATTTTTTTCCAATCTGTTCCTTCCTAGGACATTTCTTGGGGTGGGAGGGCTGCACACCAAGTTCACAGAAACAAAATATTTTCAGTTCACCAACTTACCTTCTCACACAATTAAATGACTCATAAGCCTGCTCCCAGATTGTTTTCCTTCCATCAATTTCAAATATAAATTTAATGAAATACACATGGGAGATCATTTTGCAAAACAGGGGCATGATGACTGCCTACATCTATTTATATTGCACTGAAAATCTAACATAATTAGCAAACCTACATGGCAGAAAAAAACAAATCCCATGTTGAGCCATTCCAGGGCTGATTGTGTTTATGTACAAAATCTTTGACAACTCAGTCTTAATGGAACTTTCATGTATGTGTTCTTGAGACCGAAGCCTAACAAGACAAGCTGAAGGGAAGGAAATGCAATGGATGGCTTGGACTTTTTTTGGGTTAAGCTTGCTATTCTTTGTAATAACATCTTCTAATCATGTTTTTTTAAAAAAGTAAATATCCCACAGCATTTCATTTTATAACACATAGTGCAAAAATAGATTATGAAAGCAAAACCTTAAAATCTTTTCTGAATGTGTACACCACATCAACTTCAACAGGATTTGCAAGAATAACTTGAAGCAGGATTGTAATAAGAGCATGAACTAGCCATAGAAAATGACTTGGCCTTGGTCCACTCCAAATCCTTCTTTATGAGGTAAGTAAATGAGTAGATTACACCTTTAGAGAAAATAAATTTGAGGAAAATGTGAGTAGCCAGGTTCCTCAAAAACATTGCACTTAAAAGATAAGATTCTCAATGACAATAATAATTTCGGCTTTTTCCTTGTCAGATCCATCTGTTGCTAGGCCTCTGAGGCATGACATGACCCAGTAGCCTCAAAGGCGGTGGATGTCATGCTCTTGCTTCCAGCTTGACGGTCTTTACAGAATCAACAAAGGAATAAGGGCAAAAGTGAAAAGCTGCAGACCTTGACTCCAAATGTTTCATGGAATGCAAAGCTCAATTAAAATGCTGACCCAGTGTGAAAATATGCTAACTCCATGCTGGTCATTGTTAGGAAAGGAATCAGAAGTGCAGTTTACATTAATTTACTCTACATAGGGATGTCCTAGACTTGGAAACTGCAGATGGTGTGAAATGCAAAATG
>JARBWK010000415.1:0-32472 GCA_030556195.1 Anolis apletophallus | reverse complement strand
CTGGACGAAATTTCCCACACAGAACCCCCAGGAGGCAAGAGGAGATCTCTACTTGGGAAAAGGGAGGCGGGCCTTTCCAATGCATGGAGAGGGAGAGACCAAGTAGACAACGGGTAGGGGGGTTGTAATTTTGTGACTTTATCGAGGTTGGTTTCTTAGGGTTTTTATACTCAACACACTAGACTCTCCCCCCCCCCCTTCCTGGAGGTTCCAATTTCCCACGGCACACCTGATGATCGCTCACGGCACACTAGTGTGCCCCGGCACACTGGTTGAGAAACACTGCTATAGAGTTCGATTCCCTTCCACCCCCGGGGAAACCTATCTCTACTCAGACTTCCCCTGCTTTACAAAAAGAAATTGATGCTCTCCTTAAGGGAGCCATTTCCCCTACCCCATCCCACCAACTTCGATTTTGCTTTCCCCCCCCAGATATTTCCTTGTTGATAAAAGGGATGGTGGTCTCCGGCCCATTTTGGACCTCTGAGAAGTTAACCAATTCATCAAACCACGCAAATTTAGGATGGTCACTCTCCCCTCCATCCTCCCTTTCATCCCGAAGGGAGCGTGGATGGCTACTGTTGACCTTAAAGATGCCTACTTCCACATTTCAATTAGGCAGTCCCACAGGAAGTACCTCACCTTTATGGTGGACGGTGCCCCATATTCTTTTAATGTCCTCCCCTTCGGCCTGTCCAAGGACTTTCACTAAATGTATGGCGGTTGTCGCCTCCCACCTTCGCCAGCAGGGCGTCACCGTGTTCCCTTATCTGGACGACTGGCTTTTTTGCTCTGGGTCATGTGACCAATTGTCATCTGATATTAGTTATGCCTTATCTCTTTTGCAGGGCCTGGGACTTGTTGTCAACCAAGAGAAATCTCACCTCTCACCTGCCCAGACGGTGCAGTTCATAGGTGCAGTAATAGACTCCGTATCCCAGAGGGCCTACCTCCCAGAGGATCGCTTCCTCAATTTATGCCATTCTATCCGGGTTATCCAAACCACCCACCGGTGTTCTGCCTGGACCGTTCAGTCTATCCTTGGCCATATGGCTTCCACCACGAACGTCACCGCGTTCGCCCGCCTCCGCCTCCGCCCCCTCCAAGCATGGTTCCTCTCTGTGTTCCAGCCAGGGCTGGACAGCCAGTCCATGATTCTCCGCCCCCCCCCGACCACGTCCTGCAGTCCCTGTCATGGTGGACAGACAGGTCCAATGTGTGCTCGGGCCTTCCCTTCTCCCCTCCTCAGCCGTCCCTGTCCCTGATGACAGACGCGTCTTCCACAGGGTGGGGTGCTCACCTCCAAGACCTGACCATCAGCGGTCACTGGTCTCTCCTCGAAAGGAGACTTCACATCAATGCCCTGGAACTCACGGCGGTAGAAAAGGCCCTTCGGTCGTTTGTGACCGTAGTCTCCAACCAGGTGATTCAAGTCCTCACGGACAACACCTCGGTAAAGTATTACATCAACAAACAAGGGGGCACCTGCTCTCCCACCCTCCTCTCCGGATATGGGAATGGTGCATTCTCCACAACACATTCCTCCAGGCTATTCACCTTCCAGGCCTTCAAAACACTTTAGCCGACTCACTGAGCAGGACGTCGTCCACCACTCACGAGTGGCAGCTCAGTCCCCGCCACTTCCTCTCATTGATCAGGCGCTGGGACACTCCCCAAATAGATCTATTTGCCTCACACCTCAACACCCACTGCCGCAGGTATTGCGCGAGACTCCACCCTCACGCATCCCCAGATTGCCTAGGAGACGCATTCCTATACCACTGGTCCCCGGGTCTCCTCTACGCATTTCCTCCGCTTCCACTCTTACCCAGGGTGGTCGCAAAGCTCCTGTCTGACAACTCGGATTGTGTCCTGATAGCCCCTTGGTGGCCCCGTCAGCCGTGGTTCACACCCCTTCTCCAGGCCTCACAGGGAGACTTCCTCCGTCTGCCGTTAGATCCCGACCTCCTCTCCCTTCAACAAGGTCTCATCCTGCATCCGGACCTTCCATCTCTCCACCTTACAGCGTGGAGGATCAGGCCCTGTCCCACCTCTCCGACCCTGTCCGCCTAATAATCCAGGCAGCCCAAAAGGTCTCCACCAGAATGGCATACACCTACAAATGGGACAAGTTTCGTGCGTTTGTCCAGCCACTGGGCTATTTGCCTCAGTCGGCCCCCACGTCAGTTGTCTTAGACTTCCTTATTCACCTTTCCACTAAAGGATTCTCCTTTTCCTCCATCAAATGCTATTTAGCATCCCTTTCCTGGTACAGGAAGAAATTCGGCCTCCCGTCCCTTTTTCAAGATCCCATGGTGGGCATGTTTCTACAGGGATACAAGAAGTCTTTTCCCCCTGTTTCTCCTCCCCCTCCGTCTTGGAGTTTGGAGCTCGTCCTCCCCCAACTTTCTAAACCTCCCTTTGAACCTATGGCAACTTGCCATATTTCCCACCTGTCCTGGAAGACTGCCTTCCTTGTGGCCATCACCTCGGCCAGGAGGGCTAGTGAAATTACGGCACTCCGTGCCGACCCGCCTTTCATTCGTTTCCACGAAGACAAAGTGGTCCTCCGGACGGATGTCACTTTTCTTCCTACGAACAGTTTGTTCTCACGGGAAAGAAGCCTGGTTGACTTTTCCAGGCGCCTGTTATTATGAGACAGAAGAGACTTGGAAACGTGTTTGCCACAAAACAGGGCAGAGAAAGGGTTTGTCTTTCTAAACATGGAAGACAGGAAAGAGGCAGAAGTGGATCCAGAGGGAAACAGAACATTTGGCCATAATTCCATTAATTTCAACAGATTCCACCTGAACATGAGGAAGAACTTCCTGACTGTACGAGAGAGACAGTTGTTCAGCAGTGGAACTCTCTGCCCCAAGTCATGAATGAAGATCCTGAGCAGGACCGGGATGCCCAGGAGGGGGGGACCCTGCTGGTGGCCCTCCGCTCCTGACTTCTCTCCCGGCTGAAGAGGAGGAAGCCTTGGGGAGAATGGATCACCCTCGGGGTTCCTTCGCTTCGCCAATGGCAGGCCCACCTCTCCGTACTTTTGCCTCGCCCACATTTTTGAAATTTTATTTATTTATTATTTATTTATTATTTCGGCTTCTATGCCGCCGACTCCCGGGGGCTCGCGGCGGCTCACAGTAGCCACAAGGCACAGTAAAAAACATACAATTAAATGCATACAGTTAAAAACAGTAAAAAACAGCAAAATTAAAACAGAAGCAATTAAAACAGTATATAAGCATTGAGCCATAACCATCAACTTACCAATAACAATTCCAATCCAAAGTGCTGTATTCTGCTACTGTGCAAAAGCCTGGTCCCAGAGCCAAGATTTCACTTTTTTCCTGAATGCCAGGAGGGATGAGGTTGATTGTATGTCGCTTGGAAGCGGATTCCACAGACGGGGAGCCACCGCCGAGAAGGCCCTCTCTCTCGTCCACCAACCGCATTTGAGAAGTTGGCGGGAGTGAGAGCAGGGCCTCCCCAGCTTTAAAGATTGCGAGGTGGGACGTAGCGGCAGATGTGTTTGGACAAGTAAGCTGGGCCAGAACCGTATAGAGCTTTAAAGGTCAAAACCAGCACTTTGAATTGACCCCCGAAGTGGACAGGAAGCCAGGGGAGCTGACACAACAGGGGGTGGTATGCTCCCTGTATGTCGCCCTGGTTAGTAATCTGGCTGCCACGCGTTGGACCATTTGTAATTTCCGAACTGTCTTCAAAGGCAGCCCCACGTAGAGTGCGTTGCAGTAATCTATTCGGGATGCGACCAGAGCGTGGACGACCGTAGCCAGATCAGACTTCCCAAGGTACGGGCGCAGCTAGCGCACGAGTCTCAACTGTGCAAAAGCTCCCCCGGCCACCGCTGAGACCTGGGGTTCCAGGCTCAGCGATGAGTCCAGGATCACAGCCAAACTGCGAACCTGCGTCTTCAGGGTGAGTCCAACCCCATCCAACACAGGCTGTAACCCTATGCCCTGTTTGGCCTTTCGACTGACCAGGAGGACCTCTGTCTTATCTGGATTAAGTTTCAATTTGCTAGCCCTCATCCAGTGCGACACCTAAAGGTGTTGAATAGAACTGGACCCAGGACTGGCCCCTCTTTATGGTACCCAAATATTTATTATTTATTTATTTATTTATTTATTTATTCGGCTTTTATGCCGCCACTCCCTAATAGGCATTGTGAAATTATAGAAATTTAAATAATAGAAATTGTGATTGAAAGCTCAAAGCCAGCCTCAAAAACCGTGGCAGAGACACCCAGAGTAGAGAACTGGGAAGCAGGTCGCAGGTTTCAATCTGGGGAGCAGGGTGAGCTCCCCCTGTCAGCCTCAGCTTCTGCCAACCTAGCAGTTTGAAAACATCAATGTGAGTAGATCAATGGATACTGCTCTGGCGGGAAGGTAAGGGTGCTCCATGCAGTCTTGCCAGTGGCCACATGACCTTGGAGGTGACTACGGGCAATGCTGGCTCTTGGGCTTAAAAATGGGGGTGAGCACCAGAGTCCCCGAGCCGGGCACACGACTGGACTTCCTGTCAGAGGGAACACCTTGGCCTTGACCTGTCTCTGCGTTGATGCAAGTGGGGATGTGGTCATCGGCCACCTTGATTAGCATTGAATGCCCTTGCAGTTTCAAAGCCTGGCTGGTTGCTGCCTGGCCGGGGGAATCCTTTGTTGGGAGGTGTTGGCTTTCAAGAGAAAGGAGGAAAAACAATGAAAATGATGAAAAACCCTTCTCAAATCAGGAGAGTAAAGAAAGAGTAAGAGTCAACAAACAGGGGAATTCCAGACAGGAAACAACCGGGGCCAGCTCACACCTCCCAACAAGGGATTATTCATCCCGCCCCCTTCAGAGAGAGAGAGAGAGAGAGAGAGAGAGAGAGAGAGAGAGAGAGAGAGAGAGAGAGAGGCTTCTTTCCCCTTGAGTTGTGATTCCTGGGCCTGAAATCAGGGCGGAGGGGGGGAGGCCAGCCTCCCCTTTGGGCGAAGGAATGGGCCTGGGCCTGGGTGTGAGGGCCACGAGGAGGAGGAGGCCCCTCTCTCTCTCCCAACTCCTCCTCCAGGATCCCGTGGATGGGCCGCTGTCTCTTTAAGCATGCAAATGAGCCCCGCGAGGGGCGGGGCGGGGCCGAGAGCGGCAGCCGTCAATCAACCCCGCGGGCGGCCAATCAGGAGCGCGGAGGCCCCGCCCCTTGGCTTTCCATTGGCCTCCCCTTCTTCTACGGGGAGGGAGGGAGTGACGTCACTGTGGCCCCGCCCCCTTCGCAGCCAACGCCGCCGCCATTCTTCCCGAGGCCGAGAGAGCGCGGCTGAGGCGAGCGGAGAGGGAGGAAAGAGGTAGGAGAGGGGAGATGGGGGAAGCGGCCTCGGAGGCGGAGAGGGTGGGGTGGCTCCTCTGGGGCCGTGGCCTCCCTCTCTTTGTGGCCTTGAGGAGAGAGCGGGCGGGCAAGAGGGAGAAACTCTGCCTCAGGCCTGGGCTCCTTTCCCCCCTTCAGGTGCTTGGGACTCCAACTCCCAGAATTCCTCGCAGCCTCAGTCAGGGCCCTCCCTTATGCGGCTGAGGGGGGAAAGGAGAGGGCCTGAGGCTGCGAGGGATTCTGGGAGTTGGAGTCCCAAGCACGTCCTGAAGGGAGGGAGGGAGGGCCCCAGTTGCCCCAGGCCTCTCCTTGGGAATGTGGCCATTGGCCACCTGGATTAGCATTGGGCGGCCTTGCAGCTTCCAAGGCCTGGCTTCTTCCTGCCGGAGGGGGGGAATCCTTGGTTGGGGGGCGAGGATGAGCTGCCCCTGGTGGTTCCTTGCCCGGAGTCCCCCTGTGCCTGAGCCTTGCTCTCTCTTGACTCTCGTGGAGATTCCAGAGTGGCCAGGCTGAGTCCCTTCCCGAGGTTTCCTCCCTCCTTCCTTCCTGTGGAGATTCCCCCCTGCTGCTTCCTGGGCCTTTCCCTGGCTTCTTCTCCCCTGGGTCGCCTGACTGACTGACTGACCTGGTGGTGGCTGTGAGACTGGTGGCCCAGCATGCCTGCTCTCTCCAGTAATAATAATAATAATAATAATAATATGCTATTATTAGTAATAGTAATGGGCTGAGTCCCGGTGGGTTCACCCTGTGCTCTTATGTCATTGCCATAGCACAGTATTAATATTATATATTACATTGCTCATTATTCTTGATATTATTAGTAATAGTAATGGGCTGAGTCATGTCATTGCCAAAGCACAATATTAATAATATATATGACATGGTAGTATAGCCTTATACTCTGATATTATTCGTAATAGTAATATGGTCCCGAGTTCACCCTGTGCTCTTATGTCATTGCCAAAGCACAATATTAATATTATATATTACATTGCACTATAACATTATTCTCTGATATTATTAGTAATAGTAATGGGCTGAGTCCCGGTGGGTTCACCCTGTGCTCTTATGTCATTGCCAAAGCACAATATTAATATTATATATTACACTAGCTGTACCCGGCACGTGTTGCTGTGCCCTATTTAGGAGATGCGAGAAAGTCTGAGTATGTAAGGGTTGGAAATGATGTTACTTACGGTCTTGGTGGGGTCATGGCTGTGTTGTTGTGGGTTGTTCTGGTGGGTGGGATGTTGAAGTCCTGTGGAGTTGTCGGTGTGTCGCTGGAACATGGCCATGCAGCCCGGAAAACTCACAGCAATCTGGATTTTATATGGCAGTGCAGGGGCTTGTTCAGGTGGGCTGCTGTCAGTTTAATGGAGAGGAAGTTCTCAAGCATGTACACCAGGCTTCATCATTTAGATTCCGCCCTTCTCACCCCGCAGGGGACTCAGGGCGGATCGCAATGCACATATACAGGCAAACATTAAATGCCATTTGACATACAACATATAAGACAGACCTAGAGGCAGTTTAACATTCCAGCTTTCTGGCCACCAGGAGGGGCTGTCGCATTCCTTCATTCTTTCTGTGTGTATTTCCTGGAGATTTTATGGCCTCGTAAATCAGTTAAATTAAGCCTCCCCACTCAATTGGTACCTAAATTTCCTACTTGACAGATGCAACTGTCTTTAGGGTTGCAAAGGTTGACAACGAGCTACAAAATTGGTCGAGTGCTCACCCCGACCCAGGCAGGCCTTGAACTCATGACCTTCTGGTCAGTAGAGATCTTATGCAGCTGACACCCAGCCAGCTGCGCCACATTCCCGGTTATTTGATGTTGTGGCCTATGGCTGGTACAATAAACAAATCTCTTGGGAAGAAGACAGGCAGACAAAAGCCAGCGTGCTGGAAGAAGCAAAGACCAATAGCATTGAAGCCATGCTCCTCCGCCATCAACTCCGCTGGAACAATTGCCTGGTCACCATCTCCCAAAGCAGTTCCTCTACTCTGAACTCAAGAATGGGAAACGTCCTGGGCATCCATATAGCAGCACAGAATTGCCACCTACAAAAAAACAACTACGAGGTGCTGTGGAAAAAGATCCAAAAAGACCTAACCAGCTGGGAAAGCGCCAATCTATCACTCATGGGCAAGATAGCGGTGGTCAAAATGAACGTGCTACCCCGGGTACTTTACCTGTTCCAAAACCTGCCAATTATCAAGACCGGCACCATTTTCGATAGCTGGAAGAAAGACATTCATAAGTTTATCTGGGACTCAAAGAGGGCAAGAATCAAACACACAGTCCTAATAGATAGAAGGGGGAGAGGTGGTCTAGGTCTACCGGACCTGAGGCTGTACTACGAGGCTTGCGGTCTGGTACACATAAGGGAATGGATAAACCTGAAGAACAAAGAACTACTGTCCCTGGAGGGCTTCGATTTACATACTGGCTGGCCTGATCACCTGTGGTATGGAAGAACAAGACTGAACGACAACTTTAAAAACCACCCAGTACGAGCAGCGCTTCTGAAAATTTGGGAAAAATACAAGGGAAGGTTCTACCAAAAAAAACCCCTATGGCTATCACCCACAGAAGCTCACCAACGGAACTTGCTAGGCTGGAATAAATGGCCAACCTACGAAGAAATGACGGTCAAAGTAGGGGCGGCGAGACTCCTGAAATCAAAGGTCCAAATACAATCACAATGCAAGCCCCTCACGTGGCTCCAGTACCTACACATCAAGGCATGTTACCAGACAGATGAACAGACGGGCTTCGCTGAAGGGGAACAATTCTGGAAAATTTTCCTGAGCAAGGAAAGGAAACTCATCTCGAAGGCCTACCTAAAACTCCTGGAATGGTCCACGGAAACTGAGCAGGCAAAGTCTTGCATGATCAAGTGGGCACAAAACATGGGCCGCACGATCAACATGCACGAATGGGAAAAGATCTGGAGGAGGAAGATAAAGACCGTCTATGCCAGGGCTGTCCAACTTCTACCGGACCTTGGGCCGGAATTCCGGTCACTGATCACCTGGGGGGGCCAAGCCCTGGCTCCGCCCCTCCCCTCCCCTGGCTCCGCCCCCTCCCCGCCCCCAGCATTGCATAAATATACAATTAAATATTATATTATTTAAATAAGGGGAGAGGGAGAGATGGATGGAACACATGAGGGGCATTAATATACAATTAAATATTATATCATTTAAATAAGGGGAGGGGGAGGGATGGATGGAACACATGAGGGGCATAAATATACAGAATATCAAGGCAGAAAATCCCACAATCTCTGCTTTGAACTGGAATATATGACTGGCCACATTGATCAGCATTGAATGGCCTTGCAGTTGAAAGGTCTGTGTGCTTTCATTCTGCCAGTTTACCCCTGGCTGATTCCATTCAGTGCAAGTCATCAAAGTAAACTTAGGTAATTGCAAAGAATGTAAATAATTCTGGGGAGGAAAAGGAGGGGAAAGGGGTGGGAGGCCTTTCCTGAGCTCCCTCTCCTTCAATCCCCCTCCCTCCTTTTCTCCTCCTCCCTCTCCTATGGCTGGCCGGTTCTCTCCTTCTCATTAAAGAGACAGTTCATGAAATGCAAATGAAGGGGTCAGAAAGGAAGGGGCTTGTGTGTGTGTGTCTGAGAGAGCCAGAGAGATCTTCCCTTTGCGCTGGGGAGAGGTGTGCCCAGGGCAGGTCCCCCTCCTCTCTCTCTCTCTCTCTCTCTGTCACTCACTCACTCACTCACGCTCTCAGACACACTCCCTCCCTCCCAAACCCCTTTTGCTTCCCTGGCACTGAGGGCCTGAGCGCCTCCCAGACGGAGCAGCAGCAAAGGAGGAAGTGGCGCTGCCGAGGGGGAAAGCCATGCGGTCGGGTCGCTCTTCCTGTTTGCTACCAAGGGAGCGGGGCCCGAGAGGCGTCACTCCCTCCCATTGGCCCCCTCCCTCAGGAGAAGAGGAGGCGACCAATAGAAAGCCAAGGGGCGGGGCCAAAAAATAATAATAATAAATAATATTTTTAATTGAAAAAAATATTTTAAAAATATTTTAAAAAATATATTATTTATTGCAGGAGGGTAAGGGGCCGTAGCCAAGGGGCTAAGGGGCCGTGTACGGCCCCCGGGCCACCTGTTGGACAGGCTTGGTCTATGCCATTGATCTCAAGGAGAACTGGTATAAAATGTTCTTCAGGTGGTACATGACACTGCACAAGCTAGGTCTGATGTATAAGAACTCCCAGACCAAGTGTTGGAAGTGTGGTACCCAGACGGGCACTTTCTACCACATGTGGTGGTCCTGCCAGGAAGCCTCGAGATACTGGAAAGAAGTC
This sequence comes from Anolis apletophallus, assembly GCA_030556195.1. Lineage (NCBI taxonomy): Eukaryota > Metazoa > Chordata > Lepidosauria > Squamata > Anolidae > Anolis > Anolis apletophallus. The sequence goes on along the minus strand of JARBWK010000415.1, from coordinate 22,772 downwards.
CATGTCCACACCCAAAAGATTCTGCAGACCACCCTGGAAAAGGCCCCAGAGGCCTACCTACTGGGAATAGTGGACGAGAGAGAACTACCAGACGAAAACTCTGAGCGGCTGTTCACGTACCTCTCAACGGCCGCGAGGATGGTGTACGCAAAAAAGTGGAAGTCTGCGGACACACCCCGGACAGAGGAATGGGTAAGCAAAGTTCAAGAGGTCATGAGCATGGACAAACTATCATTCTATGTGAGTGAGGCGGAGGGACACGGGGTGAAGAGAACAGACTGGTCACCCTTTTTGGACTATTTGAAGGCCAGGGATCTGACATAAAACTCCCAGGGTATTTGCCAAGGGAAAGGGCCCAACAACCAACAGCTGACCGAAGCTTACAAGAGTCACCCCCCCCCCGCTCTTTCACACCCCACAGAAACAACCATACTTTTCTATCCTCCCATCCACAAGAAGAGCTGAGTAAAGGGAGACGCAAGGAAACAATGGAAGCCATCCCCTCCCCTTCCCCCGGCCGCCTCCCACACTTCTCCCCTTATGGCAGAAGGAGATTGGACTGGATGGCCCTTGGAGGTCTCCTATTCTAGGAACCCATTGTAATTATTATGATCATCATCATCATCATCAGAGGCTGAATGGCCATCTGTGAGGAATGCTTTGATTGTGTTTTCCCCTTATGGCAGAAGGAGATTGGACTGGATGGCCCTTGGAGGTCTCCTATTCTAGGAACCCATTGTAATTATTATTATTATATTATTATTATCATCATCATCAGAGGCTGAATGGCCATCTGTGAGGAATGCTTTGATTGTGTTTTCCCCTTATGGCAGAAGGAGATTGGACTGGATGCCCCTTGGAGGTCTCCTATTCTAGGAACCCATTGTAATTATTATTATTATTATTAATATTATTATCATCATCATCATCAGAGGCTGAATGGCCATCTGTGAGGAATGCTTTGATTGTGTTTTCCCCTTATGGCAGAAGGAGATTGGACTGGATGGCCCTTGGAGGTCTCCTATTCTAGGAACCCATTGTAATTATTATTATTATTATTATTATTATCATCATCATTAGAGGCTGAATGGCCATCTGTGAGGAATGCTTTGATTGTGTTTTCCCCTTATGGCAGAAGGAGATTGGACTGGATGCCCCTTGGAGGTCTCCTATTCTAGGAACCCATTGTAATTATTATTATTATTATATTATTATTATCATCATCATTAGAGGCTGAATGGCCATCTGTGAGGAATGCTTTGATTGTGTTTTCCCCTTATGGCAGAAGGAGATTGGACTGGATGGCCCTTGGAGGTCTCCTATTCTAGGAACCCATTTGGCACAAATATTTATTTATTTATTACTTCAAACTTGTATACCGCCACTCCCCGAAGGCTCGGAGCGGTTTACAGCAGTTTAAGTAACACAACAGCAATGACAAACAACACAACAACAATGGGGGGTGGAGGGTAAAAAGCCAGACAGCGGTAGTCCACTAAGGCCCCATCACGCCATCAAAAGTGGGCAGGCATGGAGGACCCAGCAGAATCGCTGGCACTCGGGCGCAGGTAGGGGGCGGAGCCCGCAAGCTCCCGTGTGGGGGCCTGTCTTGGAAGTTCCGACCCGCCCGCAGGGTGTCCTTTCCGTCCTTCGTGATGGCCAGGTGTGTCCCTCGGAGCTTCTACTGCTTATAGCAGGAGCTCCAGAATGTCCTGGTTGGAAAGGACCTCCGGGGTCTCGCCGCCTTCGGTATGGGCCACCCTTCCTCCGGCGAGTCCATAGGGGGCCTGACTCTGAGAGCTCGACCCTCTCGGAGGGGAACCGGTCCTGTCTCCACCGCGGTCCATGGTGTGGGTGGTGCCGCAGTCACCTTCCTTCCGCTTCCGGCGCCACCGCCTCCTCTTCCGGGAGCTGCGCTGTTTCCGAGGAGGGGCGTTGCTAGGAGCGGGGGTGTTGTCAGGAGCGGGGTCCTCCAAGGGCGGGACTTCCGGTGGCCGACTGCTTTCGGGTCCCGTTTCTTCCCAGCAGCTAAGCACATGGCCTGGCTGGGCATCCTCAAGGCCACACGCCATGTTGGGCCTCTCCTCTTCAAGCAGGCGTCCCCAATTTCTCCCAGCGCGGCGCCGACGCAAGCAGGCATCCGGGGGGGCAGAACGGCTGAAATGTCAAGGAAGGCCGGCGGCAAACCTGCAGACGCTGGCGGGCTTCCAGGACTTGCCGGAGGACCTACAAGGCTCCTAGGTGGCTCCTCCACAAAAGGTGAGCGGTTGGACTGGGGGTCGCCCTGGTCGCCAGGGCTCTGTGTCCGGTTGGATTCCGCCGTAGCTCCTCCGGACGCCTCAGCCATCTTTGGGGCATTGTTGTCCATCATGGTCGATTCATCTTTGATACTGGGGACGGTCCTTGGCTCGCCTCCCGCGTTAGGGACAGGCCTCTCCTGGTCCAGCTCCAAGGCTTTGGTGGGGAAGTCCCAGGATTGGTCCCAATCAAAGTCTTGGTCTTTAAAGGGTTCCCGCAGGGGGTTATCCAAGCTATGAGGTTTCCGGTTTGGGATTGGGACCTGTGGTGCAGGGATCCCCAGTATCCCTAATAGGCCACCGAATCTATTTCTGAACTCTGTGACATGGTCCATAAGTTTAGTGTACTCCTCGATCAGCTCAGCATACACTTGGGGGTCGAGTTGATCGGGGGGGGGGGGAGATCTTGAGTCACTTGCCGCGGCCTCAATGGAGAGCTGCTCCTTTGGGTCTCCAGTGCCTTAAATAGCCGCGGTCCCTGGTCAACTGTCCGTTCCGCCTTCAGGGGGGGTCGATGGAATAGATCTTAAGGAGCATCTTCTGCCAAACGATCTTAGAAAGCGGGCACCGGCGGCAGTCACTGGCCGGATGACCCAACCATCTTTGGGCGTCTTGGGTGTCCTCCGGGGCAGCTCCGTGGCTTTTCCCAGCCAAACCAAGTTGCCGGGGGTGTGTGGGTCACCAAAAACGACCCCCTGGGACTGCCGATTAACCGACGTCTCCCCCGAGAGGGATCGGTGGGATCGGCCGGTCGCATCTAGGAAATCTGAGAGGCCAAGCTGGAGCTCTACAGCAGTCGCCATCTTGGTACCTGATACGCCCATATTTACTTACTTAGGCGACCCCTCGTAGCTCGAGGATGATGATCTTCCGGATGTGGTGGCTTGGCGGTGGGTCTGCAGGTGGCTGTGGAGCCCTGTTCTTGACCCGCATGTTCTCCTGCAGTGGGGACATTGGTTTCCAGGTGGCAATGATATTCACTGCCCAAAATTAAATACCGGTGGGGTTGGGGGTTGGTTGATTTTGTCATTTGGGAGTTGTAGTTGCTGGGATTTATAGTTCACCTTAAAGAGCATTCTGAACTCCACCAACAATGCAAATGGATCAAACTTGGGACACAGAACTCCCATGACCAACAGGAAATACTGGAAGGATTTAGTAGGCATCGGCCTTTGAGTTTTGGAGTTGTAGTTCACGTACATGCAGAGAGGACTGTGGACTCAAGCAATGATGGATCGGGACCAAACTTTGAACACATACTCAGTATACCCACATGTGAACACTGGTGGAGTTTGGGGAGAATAGAGCTTGACATTTGGGAGTTGTAGTTACTGGAATTTATAGTTCACCTACAATCAAAGAGCACTCTGAACCCATCCAACAATGGATCTGCACCAAACTTAGCACACTACCTACATTCTCAATATTGAATACTGGTGGGCTTGGGGGGCTGTTTTTGAATTCTGGACGTTGTAATTCACCAACACCAAAAAGGAAGAAAGGGACAGGAGGAGAGGTCTTCAAAAGGGTTCCTGAGACCATCAGAAATATGTGTTTTGTGATGGTCTTTGGCGACCCCCCTGTAAGCCCCCTTGCTGCCCCCAACGGACATAAGAACATAAGAACATAAGAAGAGCCATGCTGAATCGGGCCTCAGCCCATCTAGTCCAGCATTCTGTGTCACACAGTGGCCCACTAGTTGTACACAGGGATCTCTAGCAGAAAGGAGGGCAAAACCCTCTCCTGCTCCCGACCCCCCACAACCAGTACCCGGGGAAAATCCTGCCTGCCTCCATCAACACAGAGGTGGCACTTGGATGTCCATTTCAGTAGCTACTGATTCCCTTGGTATCCATGAATCTGTCTAATCCTGCCTTGAAGCTGTCCAGGCTGACAGCTGTCACAACCTCCTCTGGAAGTGAGTTCCATAACCCAATGACCCTCTGGGTGAAGAAATATTTCCCTTTATTAGTCCTAACTTTCCTACCTTGGAGCTTTAGGGAGTGCCCTCTAGTCCTAGTGTTGTGTGACAGAGAAAATATTTTTTCTTTATTCACCTTTTCTATCCCATGCATGATTTTATACACTTCGATCAAGTCACCTCTTAAACGCCGTCTTTCAAGGCTGAAAAGACCAAGGCGTTGCAACCTGATTTCGTAAGGGAGCCGCTCCATCCCTTGGATCATTTTTGTCGCCCTTTTCTGTACCTTTTCCAGTTCCGTTATATCCTTCTTGAGGTGCGGTGACCAGAATTGTACACAGTACTCCAGATGTGGCCTCACCATAGATTTGTAGAGAGGCAATACAACATTTGCCGACCTATTTTCGATTCCCTTCCTGATCGTGCCAAGCATAGAATTTGCTTTTTTCGCTGCTGCAGCGCACTGGGTTGACATCTTCATTGAGCTGTCCACCAAAACCCCAAGATCCCCCTGGGTTGAGAAACACTACCTTTTATGGACCTGCCTGGTCATGGAGATCGTCAAGAGAGGCCCTTCCTTCCCTTGGTCCCACTTCCACCTCAAGCTTGGTTGGTGGGAATGAGAGAGGGGGCCTTCTCGGTGTTTGCCCCTCAACTCTGGAAGTCCCTCCTCAAGGAAGCCCAAATGGCCCCCTCCTGGCTGGTTTCCTGACTGCCGCAGGCTAAACTTTGTTATTCAGGCAGGCTTTTAAAGAAGAAGGTGTTAAAGGTCAATTCAGGGGGTGTTGTGGTTTTGAACCTTGAGCGTGTTTTAATGGTTTTTATCTGGGAATTTTAAAATACCGTTTATATTTAATTCTGTTTTAATGTCTGCATATTTTTATGTTTTAAACCAGGGCTGTCCAACTTCTACCGGCCCAAGGGCCGGAATTCCGGTCACTGATCACCTGGGGGGCCAGCCCCTGGCTCCGCCCCCGCCCCTCCCCCGGCTCCCACCGGCGCAGCGAGGAGGAGGAAGGAAAGCCCCACCCCCGAAGCCGATGCCGCGGCTCCTCCCTCTCTCCTAAAGCTGTGACATGCCGGCTTCCTCAGACGGGCGATTTCGGACGCTTCTGAGGCGGGCGGCATGTCACGGCTTTAGGAGAGAAGGACGAGCCGTGGGGAGAGGCTCCCCCACGGCTTGTCCCATTGCTCTATTGCTCCTTCTCGGTCCGTGAAGGAAGGAAGGGAGGGGGAACCGCCGAGAAGGAGCAGGAGGCGGTGCGAAGGGCGGCGCGTCACAGCCAGGCCTCTGACGCGCCGCCCTTCTGTTTTAAATTGTACGCTGATGTTTTATGTTCAGCTGCTTTGAGTCTCCATGAGGCTATAAACCAATATAATTGGGGCCTGAATGGTTTGTGGTCTCTCCTTTCGTTGTGGGCGCCACCTTGTGTTGCATTGCTTGTTCGAAGCGATTTTAATGTGATTTTTTAATTGTGATATTTTAGCTGTGTTTTGTGATTATATGTAAGCCGCCCCGAGCCACCGGGAGTGGCGGCGAATAAATCCAAATAAATAAAATAATATAGTAAATATTATATATATATAATATGATAAAGCAGGCTATAAATCAATATAATAATAATAATAATAATAACCTCCTTCTTTTTTCTTAACCAGGTAAATGAGGATTCTGTGGAGCCACCTCTTGGATGCAGGAAAGAAACCAATAATATAGGAAGAAGAAATCCTCTCAAGGTGATGATCTCGCAGAACTCTTGACCTCACAGATAGGAAAGAAAAAAGGAGTCAAGTATCTGTATTGCAATTAAACACCCTTATTACTGTTGATATGGCGGAGAAACCCTATACATGCCTGGAGTGTGGAAAGAGTTTCACCTATAGTTCAAATCTATGTAGACATGAAAGGACTCACACCGGGGAGAAACCCTTTGAATGCCTGGAGTGTGGAAAGAGTTTCGCTCAGAGTTCACATCTACATTCACATCAAAAGACTCACACTGGGGAGAAACCCTTTGAATGCCTGGAGTGTGGAAAGAGTTTCACTCAGAGTTCAGGTCTACGTTCACATCAAAAGACTCACACTGGGGAGAAACCCTTTAAATGCCTGGAGTGTGGACAGAGTTTCGCTTGGAGTTCACATCTACGTTCACATCAAAAGACTCACACTGGGGAGAAACCCTATACATGCCTGGAGTGTGGACAGAGTTTCGCTCGGAGTGAAATTCTACGTTCACATCAAAAGACTCACACTGGGGAGAAACCCTTTAAATGCCTGGAGTGTGGACAGAGTTTCACTCACAGTTCAAGTCTACGTTCACATGCAAGAACTCACACTGGGGAGAAACCTTATAAATGCCTAGAGTGTGGACAGAGTTTCACTCAGAGTTCAGGTCTACGTTCACATCAAAAGACTCACACTGGGGAGAAACCCTATAAATGCCTGGAGTGTGGAAAGAGTTTCGCTTGGAGTTCAACTCTACGTAGACATCAAAAGATTCACACTGGGGAGAAACCCTTTGAATGCCTGGAGTGTGGAAAGAGTTTCACTCACAGTTCAGGTCTACGTTCACATCAAAAGACTCACACTGGGGAGAAACCCTATAAATGCCTGGAGTGTGGACAGAGTTTCGCTCAGAGTTCAATTCTACGTTCACATCAAAAGACTCACACTGGGGAGAAACCCTTTGAATGCCTGGAGTGTGGAAAGAGTTTCACTCAGTTCAGGTCTACGTTCACATCAAAAGACTCACACTGGGGAGAAACTCTATAAATGCCTGGAGTGTGGAAACAGTTTCACTCACAGTTCAGGTCTACGTTCACATCAAAAGATTCACACTGGGGAGAAACCCTTTGAATGCCTGGAGTGTGGAAAGAGTTTTGCTCAGAGAGGACATCTACGTTTACATCAAAAGACTCACACTGGGGAGAAACCCTATAAATGTCTGGAGTGCAGTGTTTCGCAGTGCTTCGCTCAGAGAATGGAAGTTTCACTATGAAAAAAGATTCACACTGGGGGGGAGAAACCTTATAAATGCCTGGAGTGTGGAAAGAGTTTTCTCTGAGTTCAACTCTACGTTCACATCAAAGGACTCACACTGGGGAGAAACCCTTTGAATGCCTGGAGTGTGGAAAGAGTTTCTCTCGGAGTTCACATCTACGTTCACATCAAAGGACTCACACTGGGGAGAAACCCTTTAAATGCCTGGAGTGTGGAAAGAGTTTTTCTCTGAGTTCAACTCTACGTTCACATCAAAAGACTCACACTGGGGAGAAACCCTTTGAATGCCTAGAAAGAGCTTAGCTGAGAATGGAAGTCTACGTTCACATCAAAGGACTCACACTGGGGAGAAACCCTATAAATGCCTGAGTGTGGAAAGAGTTTCTCTCGGAGTTCAAATCTACGTTCACATCAAAGGACTCACACTGGGGAGAAACCCTATAAATGCCTGGAGTGTGGAAAGAGTTTCTCTCGGAGTTCAAATCTACGTTCACATCAAAAGACTCACACTGGGGAGAAACCCTATAAATGCCTGGAGTGTGGACAGAGCTTCACTGAGAATGGAACTCTATGTAAACATCACTCACACTGGGGAGAAACCCTATACATGCCTGGAGTGTGGGAAGAGTTTCGCTGGGAGTTCACATCTACGTTCACATCAAAAGACTCACACTGGGGAGAAACTCTATAAATGCCTGGAGTGTGGAAACAGTTTCACTCACAGTTCAGGTCTACGTTCACATCAAAGGATTCACACTGGGGAGAAACCCTATACATGCCTGGAGGGTGTACAGTTTTTCACTGAGAATGGAAGTCTACGTTCACATCAAAGGACTCACACTGGGTAGAAACCCTACACATGCCTAGAGTGTGGACGGAGCTTTACTGAGACTGGAAATCTTCATATACATCAAAGGATTAATACCAAGTAGAAACCCTATACATGCCTAGAGCGTGAACAAGCTTCAGCTGCAGTTCAGGTCTATGTTCACATCAATGAACTCACACTGGGGAGAAACCCTATAAACCCATAGCGTGTGAAAAGAGCTTCTTGGAGAGTTGAAATCTACATAGACATAGCATTCACATTGGAGAGAGCAGTGGTATCTGACCCCAGAGACACTAAGACTTTTCCAAACTTTTAATGTTAGCAATACTCTTTGTAGACCTACATCTTTTTGTGACATGTTCATTCAGTTTAACTGGCATACTGTAGGGTAAACCAGCCCCATATAAGATGTTCAAAATCTCTTCCCCCCCCCATATATATGCTCTGTTTGTTTTGAGTGGCGAACCTCCAATCTAGGAGGGTGGACAAGCCGCCGATGACGAGACAGAACTCACAGGCCGGCAACGACCGTCACTGTAGTGACCGCCACTGCATGGACTTGGACTCTTTGAGGACGCTCTTCGATCTCTGGGACCCCCCCCCCCCTGCTCCCTCCTTTCGATGGGCGTGCTTGATTATGTCACCGGGTAGCTCTGCCCCTCGGGCACGAGCTTGGCTTTCCCCTCCCTTGTCTGCTGTTTGGTTGCCCTGTTGGTGTTTTTACCCTGTGTATGCCCTGTATGTTTTATTGATGTTTTACCATGTACTCTGTGTTTGCCTTCGGCTCCTGTAAGCCGCCGCGAGCCTTAGGGAGTCGGCGGCATAGAAGTCCGAATAAAAAAAAAAAAAAATCCGCTGGACAAATTGCCACCAAATTTAGCCACAAGTGATCTACTAACTCAAGGAGTGGCTATCCCTTTAAAAATGATTTTGTCTTTTGGGAGTTGTAGTTGCTGGGATTTATAGTAAACATACAATCCAAGAGCATTTTGAACTCCTACCAATGATGGAGTGGACTCAAACAATGGATTTTGACCAAATTTGGCACGAATAATCAATATGCCCAAATGTGAATCAAAGAGCATTCTGAACTCCACCAAAGATAGAATTGGGCCAAACTTCCCCCACAGAACCCCCATGACTGCAATAAGTGGGGGGAGTAGCCGCAGGGGGGAGGGGGAGCCAGACGCTGGGCCTTATGCTGTCTTACCCCACAAGCTCCATCTCTTATGATTACAGCTTTTGAACAAACCATACTACAGGAATCTAAACACATTGATCATCATAACGATAGACATCTTTCTAATTTATCTCTCAATGATTACCATGTTCTTAGGAAGTTAGGAAACCATTCTGAAATTGTATGGAAAAAGGCTGACAAGGGGGGAGCGATTGTATGTCTTAATCGTACAGATTATACTAATGAATACTATAGGCAATTGAATAACACCGATTTTTACACCCGACTTAATAGTGACCCTACTAAACAATTTTCAAGAGTGATCTTCCATACTGTACAGGAAGGATTAGCCATGGGGTACATAGAGGAAAAGACTCCTTAAGGAACACCCCAGAATTCCATGGTTTTACGTACTCCCAAAGATCCAGAAACCTACTTGCCCCCTGTAGGGAGACCTATAGTTTCTAGTAAGGGGGGGGGGGGTTTGGAGCCACTTACACAGTATATTGATTCATTTTTGCAACCTTTTGTTAAACTTTCTCCCTCTTTTTTAAGAGACACTATGGATTTCATTTCTAAAGTTGAAAACATCAAGGTGGAGGAAGGCGATATACTGATAACAGCAGATGTATAGTCATATACTAACATCCCCCTCCAAGAGGCTCGTGGTATCCTACACATTTAATTTGAGACAATGTCCAAGATTCCCTCCCACACATTTTTGCTTGAGTTAACTGACTGTGTTTTTTACTATAATTATTTTCAGTTTTATAGTGGGGGGGGGAGACTTTTAACTTTTAAACTTTTAACTGTTTTAGCTGTTTTATAATGTCACTTTTATGTGTTTTAATTGGTTCTGTTTGCGTGCTGTAAACCGCCCTGAGCTTTGGATAGGGCGGTCTATTAAGCTGAAACAATAAATAAATAAATAAGTTTGTTAATTTTTTTCTTACAGACACAAGGTGTTGCGATGGGGTCGGCATGTGCTCCAACTATTGCCAATTTATTTATGGCGGAGCTAGAGGCCAAATATTTGAGTTCTCCCAACTCAATGGCAGACAATATTAAACATTACTATTGCTATATTGATGATGTTTTTGCCATCTTGAGACGCAACACTGACATAACCCAGTTTACGCAATGGCTCAACTCACGGCATCCGTCCATTTTGTTTTCTTTGGAATCTAGCACTTCCAATGTTAATTTTCTTGATGTCACCGTTTTTTTTGCAGGACTCTTACATTAGGATCAAAAATTACAACAAGCCAACTGATAGAAATTCATATTTAAACTCATCATTTTCGGCTGATTATCAACAGGAGGCCAATTCCTTAATCTACAAGTTTGCTCAGAGAGGCATGCCAGTTATCCTTAAGGGGAAGCAAAGGGCTGATAAGATTCCTAGGCAGTCACTCATCCAGCCTTCCCCCAAATTGGAACACAGAGAGGTTTGTATGGCCTGTGACTCTCAATCCACATAGCAAGGATCTTGTAAAGTTAGTTAGAAGATATTGGCCTATGATCGCTCCAATTAAGGGCCTTGAACAACCCCTATGATAGCGTATTAGAGGACACGTAACATAGGTGACATACTAACCATTCCGACCATACATATCGTTACGTACACAGTGCCCTTTCGCCAGGAACGAGACCATGTGGGTGATGAACGGTATTTATTTATTCAGATTTATTCGCCGCCACTCCCAGTGGCTCGGGGCGGCTTACAAATAATCACCAAAAATACAGCTAAAAACGTCAAGATTAAGACATAACATTAAAATCACTTCAATAAGACAGAACAATACAAGGTGGCGTATTACTGCAAGTTGAGGAACCACAGCTATTCGGCCCCGAAAGCCTGCCGAAACAATAAAGTCTTGCAGGCTTTTCGAAAGGATAGACGACTCTGGAGGGCACGAATATCAGAGGGCAGCGCATTCCAGAGAACTGGAGCTATGATCGAAAAAGCCCTTCGTCAGGTTGCCGTCAAATGGTACATCTTAGGACTTGGAATAACCAGGAGGTTTGGCTCTTCGGGGCGTAAGGATCTGGTGGGACAATATGGGATGAGGCGGTCCCTTAAGTCAGTCTTTTTCAACCAGTGTGCCTAGGCACACTCCTGTGCCTTTGCAGAGCTCCAGCTGTGCCTCCAGAAAAGCTTTTTGCCCCCCTTCCTTCCCCCCTCCTTTTGCCGCCGCTATTATTTTGTCCTCCTCCATGGGAGAAAAAATCTTCCCTTACCACGTTGGTATTAGGCTCTGTCCGCAGACGCCCCCTGCTGCGAGGGAAAAGCGTTACGCAGCATGCAAAGGAGCAGAGGAGCCCAATGGGCGGCTCCAAAATGACGCCGCATCATTTTGGATCCGCCCACTTGTTATGGATAACTTTTGGAACCGCCCACTTGCGCTCCTCTCCTCCTTCGCTTGCTGCCCTCTGTTTGTGGATAACTCCTATATATTGAACGTCTATATATTGCAGATTATCCAGTACAGAGCCTAATCCAACGCGGTAAGGGGAGATTTTTCCTTTTTCTCCCATGCAGGCGCCAACATCATGTGTGTTTCAAATTCACTATTTTGATACACTAACTTTATACAACTTTTGTAATTGTGCATATTGCTAGTTTCACTATATTATTATTATTTTGCCTACTCTCTGTCCCCTGCATATGCAGCCTGTTGTGTAAAAGAGGTGCCGAAACGCCATAAAACATTTTGTGTCATTTTGGTTGGTGGTGTGCCCCAGGATTTTGTAAATGTAAAAAATGTGCCTCGGCTCAAAAAAGGTTGGGAAACACTGCCTTAAGTACACTGGCCCCAGACCATTTAAGGCCTTGAAAGTCAAAACTCACACTTTGAAGGTAATCCGGCATTCTACAGGAAGCTGCCTCCTTTCTCCGAAGCCTCTCCTCTTCCCCCCCGGGCATGCCGCTGCTCGGTTCCCGGGCGGCGGCGCGAGCGGGGAGAAGGAGGAGGGGCTACGGAGGAAGAAGGCAGCTGGCCGTCTCTTTTCTCCGAAGCCTCTCCTCTTTCCCCCTGGGCGCGCCGCTGCTCGGTTCCCGGGCGGCGGCGTGAGCGGGGAGAAGGAGGAGGGGCTATGGAGGAAGAAGGCAGCCAGCTCCCCCGCCCTTCCTAGCAGTAGGCGGCGCCAAGGGTGGCGTGTCACGCTAGGCCTCTGACGCGCCGCCCTTGGCGCCGCCTACTGCTCCTACTGCGGGGGCCGTGCCCAACAGGCTGGGGGGCTGTGTACGGCCCACGGACCGCCTGTTGGACAGCCCTGTTCTACAGCAGGGCTTTCCAACTGGCGGCCCGGGGGCCGTATAAGCCCCCCCAGCCCCTTCCCTATGGCCCCCTAAGCTTTTTAATAAAAAAAATTAAATTAAAATATTTTAAAAAATTACCCACTTCCGGGTTTTGGAGCAAGTATCGCGAGACTACGGAAGCCACACGGGATTTCGCTCTCAACGCAGGCCTGTGTGGCTTCCGTAGTCTCGTGATACTCCTGTTGCCGAAATCTTGGCTTCTTAATCCCTGCGGCCCACGCAGACGTGATTTGTACCTTCCCGGCTGCTGCCTCGGTCGGTCGTCGCCTCTGCTCGTGGTCCGGCTGCTCCTGGATCCCGCGCTTTTGGGAAGGTAGGCTAACCTTTATGTTATTATTATGTAATTGTTTATTTGAATGCCCACCCTGCATTTAATGTTAGTAAAATATTATATTTTACTGTATGCATGCCCCTTTTGAATTCCCACCCAGCATTTTATCTCAGTAAAAGATTATATTTGACTGTATGCATGCCTCTTATGAGTAGTAAGTTGGGGGCGGAGCTGGGGGCAGGGGCGGGGGCGGAGCCGGGGGCAGACCCTACGGCCCCCCAGGTCATCAGTGACCAGAATTCAGGCCCCTGGGCCGGTAGAAGTTGGACAGCCCTGTTCTACAGGAAGCCAGCGCAGCTCTCGTAGGATTGGCGTGATGTGGCAGCTCATCGGAGCTCCAGCAAGGAGTTGAGCTGCAGCTGTGAGGATAGCATGATATGCGTGGATGTGTATGGCTGAAGTATGTGGTTTTATGCAAGAACCAAAGTTGTGTCAGATGGGCCAGAGAAGCTTGGAGATCTGCAATGCATGCTGGGAAGAGGAGGGCCTGAAGACTTGGCAGAGCGAAGCGGGGTTTTCCTTTATCTTGGAAACCACTCAAGCTTGAGAAAAGGTACAGAACAGATCTAAAGCATGAGCAGAGTGGCCGACACGCTAATGGCTTCAAAGAATGGAGTAATTACAGAAAAACAGAATCAAATTAGTAACTCTCAGTTTTGGCCACGGATGGAGGGCAAGTGGAGAAATGAATATAAGATCCCAGGTATCGTCGTTTTTGATTCTTTAAACCGGACGGGGAACCACCCAGCTTCTTCTGCAAATCTCCTGGCCATGAATTTGGGAGGACCATCTCATCCCAAATTACCTAGCCATGGATTTGGGAGGGAGCAACACTAAGCTACCTCAGTGTATGTATGAAGGTGTGAATGCAGTCTGTGTGTGCGTGTGTATGTGTGAGCTTGTGATTGCTGTGTGTGTGTGTGTGTGTAAGGGATGCATGTCCTTAAGAAATGCTGCTAACTGCTGATTAAATGCTGCTGTGCTTTACTCAAATCAAATCTTTAAGGTGATTAATCTCTCTTGAATCAATTCTTTATATTATACTTAGAGTGATTGTGGTTTAAGGGTTGAAATGTTCAATGTGATTCTATGTTTCTTTTTAATATTTGCATATTAACCTGATTTTTTGCATTGTATTCCTTTTTATGCTCAAATGTGATTGTTATATTTACTGCTTTAATAAATGTTACATACCTAGTGTTAAATCCAAACTTGGTCTTCCCTGGACTATTTGCAGGCCATTGACTGTCCCGTCGCATTTGTCCCCTTGACCAAAAGAACAACTTTTCTCGGTTCATAACACAGCGTTCTGCACTAGCTTAAGTTTCCGGATCATTTATTTATTTATTTATTTATTTTTCAATTTTATATTCCGCTCCTCCCAGCAGGCTCGGGGTGGGTGACAATAGATATAGGTGGGCAACATGTCACAACATGTCGACATGTGGCCCTACAATAAAAACATAAAGCATAAAAACACATTAAAACACACTACATCACAACCACAAGGCATGGAATGACATATGACGCAGATTCTTAGTTCAATATGCCTAATTAAAGGCTAGGTCAAAGAGGGCGGTCTTACATGCCCTTCAGAAGGGTGCCAACTCCGAGATGGCTCGTGTACTGTCCGGGAGGGAGTTCCAGAGCACCGGTGCAGCTACGGAAAAAGTTCTCTGTCTGGTCGTGGACAGATGGCAGGAGCGGATTGATGGTACTAACAGCAGATTTTGTTCATCTGAGCGCAGTGATCTCGGAGGAGAATACGGGGTAAGGCGGTCCCTCAGATACGCAGGCCCTAGGCTGTGTAAGGCCTTAAAGGTCAGGACCAACACCTTGAAGGCAATTTGGTACTCGATAGGAAGCCAGTACAGCTGCCGGAGAATAGGTGTAATATGCTCCCTCATTGGCGATCCCGCCAGCAAGCGAGCAGCGGCATTCTGCACTAGCTTGAGTTTCCGAATTGTCGATAAGGGAAGGCCAACGTAGAGGGCATTACAGTAGTCCAACTTAAGATGACAGTCGCTTGGATTACCGTGGCCAGGTCGTCCCTGGACAGGTAGGGTGCCAGTCGCCTAGCCTGTCGGAGGTGAAAGAATGACGTCCTGCTGACCATGGAGACCTGAGCCTCCATGGTCAGCGAGGAGTCCAACTGAACCCCCAAGCTCTTAACCGATGGCGATGGGTTAAGCCGCTCGCCATCCAGGGTAGGCAACCGGCACCCACCCAGCCCAGGCCGACCGGGCCACAGGATCTCCGTCTTCGACGGATTCACCTTCAGCCGGCTGGCACGCAGCCAACCAGTCACGGCTTCAAGGCATTGATGGAAACAATCAGATACGGAGTCCGGCCTGCCGTCCATTCTCAGCAGAAGCTGGGTGTCATCAGCGTACTGATAACACTCCAGACCAAAGTTGCGAGCCAGCTGGGCCAGGGGGCGCATATAAACGTTGAATAATAAGGGGGAGAGGATGGCCCCCTGGGGGACCCCACAGTTAAGTGGGAGTCTTCCGGAGACCTCCCCGCCCCCCTCCACACGTTGTCCCCGGTCCTGGAGGAAGGAGGCCACCCATTTAAGGGCAGTCCCCCCGACCCCAGAGCTGGCTAAACGGTGGGTCAACAGCGCGTGATCTACAGTATCAAATGCTGCTGTCAGATCTAATAAGACAAGCAGTGCTGATCCGCCCTGGTCCAGCTGGCAGCGAAGTTGGTCTGTAATGGCGACAAGCACGGTCTCCGTCCCATGCCCAATACGGAAGCCGGACTGGAAGGGATCGAGTCCAGCTGTGTCTTCTAAGTACCACTGCAGCTGATCCGCTGCTGCCCTCTCAATCACCTTGCCTAAAAAAGGCAAATTATACACAGGTCGGTAATTGGAGGGAGCCGAAGGATCTAGGTTCGGCTTCTTCAGCAGCGGTCTTACCATAGCCTCTTTTAATCCCCCTGGGAAGACTCCTTGCTCAAGGGAGCTATTTATGATCTTTCCCAGGGGGCCTCGTAGCCCCTCCCGGCAAGATCTAACAAGCCAGGAGGGGCACGGGTCGAGGGAGCAGGTAGTTGGTCTAGCTGCAGCAAGTAACCCATCGACAGCTGCTGCGTCCAGCGGTTGGAAACGGGTGAAGGTGGGCCCGCCGAGTGGTGGCGGAGTCTCGAGTTCTCTAACTGTATCAAGAGTGGCTGGAATGTACCGGCGGAGAGTCGAAATCTTGTCGGCAAAGTAGTTCTGAAAAACCTTAGCCGTTGGAGCCAAACCCCTATCGTTTGGGACAGTTGGGATTGTTGTCAAAGACCGAATTATCTTAAACAATTGGGCTGGGCGTGAACTGGCCGACTCTATCAAGGAACTTTTTTCGCTTCCTTGATAGCTTGCTCATAAACCTCTTTAAATTGTTTATAAGCAGATTTCGATGCTCCGTCACGGAGGCTCCGCCACATGTCCTCTAGCTGTCTCTTCCTCCGTTTCATCGCCCGCAACTCCTCGGTATACCACGGCGAGAGATTTCTACGGGGAATGAGAGAGCGCCTGGGGGCGATCTCATCTAAGGCAGCAGAAAGACTGGCATTCCAGTATTCCACCTGCCCGTCGACCGGGTCGCTGGGGGGTTCCCAATCCCTTAGAGCATTCAGGAACCTAGTGGGTTCCATAAGTCTCTTCGGGCGAACCATTGACAAAGGAAGGCCAATGTAAAAAGCGTTACAGTAGTCTAACCTCAGTAGGTACGTTGGTGGATCAAAGAAAAGTGCAGTGTCAACATACACACAAGACATACAAAATAAAAATCTTTTAAATGTGTGCAACATGTAACATAGTATACGGGGTCTTTGTCCTTGTGGGCATGTCTATGTGGGCCAGACATCAAGGGTCTTCTTCAGCAGGGGTGGGCAATTATTTTTTCCAAGGGGACACACGAGAGCCAAAAAATATGATGGAGGGCCGCACCTAAAGGCTGGACTACATTCTACATAATATCAATTGAATTTCTTTAATAATAAAAAGGGCACTAAGTTGCGTTTTTGATCTATTAATAAGACTGACAAGAGTATATGTTACGAGCAATGAAAAAGAGAGGCTGTCATAGGAAAAATGACATTGATTCACGAAAGCTTTACAAAACAATGGTTAACAAAATGTGAATATTTGTATCATTTGTGATTCATGATCATTTTCAGTCACATTCGCTTCAAAGCACATTTTGAGCTTCACTTTTTCCTGGAAAGAGGTTCTTGGTTTTCTACAGACATCAAAACATGGCCTACATTTTGGGTGTAATCACCTCATTTGGTGCCATTATTATTCAGTTATTGTCTTCTTCTTCAGTGAGAGAAATCAAGTCTCTGTTGGTCTTTAACAAGTGCCTCAAAGTCAGGTTGAATGTCAGAGGTGGAGATGCAAAGCACCCCTGACAGATGGCCACCCAGCCTCTGTTTAAGAGCCCCCAAAGAAGGAATCTCCACCACACTCCGGGGCAGAGAGTTCCACTGCTGAACGGCTCTCACAGTCAGAAAGTTCTTCCTAATGTTCAGGTGGAATTTCCTTTCTTGTCGTTTGAAGCCATTGTTCTGCGTCCTAGTTTCCAGGGCAGCGGGAAAGAAGCCTGCTCCCTCCTCCCTAGGACTTCCCCTCACATATTTACCCATGGCCCTCATCATGTCTCCTCTCAGCCTTCTCTCTTCATGCCCAGCTCTTTAAGCCGCTCCTCATAGGACTTGTTCTCCGTACTCTTGAGAACAATTTATACATTAAATAAATGTAATGTTCATTTGTGAGATTAACAGAACTCAAAAACCACTGGACAAATTGCTGCCACAAGACACCCACTAACACCCAAGGAGTGACCATCACTCAAAAAATTGATTTTGTCATTTAGGAGATGTAGCTGCTGGGAGTTATAGTTCACCTGCAATCAAAGAGCAACATCCAGAGAGTACTGTGGACTCAAACTTGTCACGTTTGGATCTGGACCAAACTTGGCACAAATCCTCACTATGCCCAGAGGCAGAAGAGAAGGGAGGGGGAGAGCGAGGCTTGGAAGCGAAGGAGGAGGAGGGCGAAGTCAATTGAGGAAGCCGGGGAGAGAATGGAAGCAGAATGCCTCCTCCTGTCCCTCGCTGCGGCTCCGGAAGAACTTCCGCAGGAAGCCCCGCCTCCCTGAGGGTCTCTGCCACCTGTGACCTCACTGAGCAGGAGACCCTCAGGGAGGCGGGGCTTCCTGCGGAAGTTCTTCCGGAGCCGCAGAAGGGACAGGAGGAGGCACTCTGCTCCCTCCCTTCCCTTTTGCCCATACGGACACACAGCATCACATTGCTTTGTAGCCGCCCCAGTGGGAGTTCGCCACCCTCTCCGGGAAGGAATCCGCGGGCCGGATGGCATCGCCCGGCAGGCCGCATTTGGCCCGTGGGCCGTAAGATGCCCAGGTCTGGTCTTGAGAAATAGGATTGGGGAACATCGTTCCAAAATTAGAAACGTCTCAGAGGAATCGGTCTTATGCAGACATTTCAGAGAGTTCAAGCTTAATGCTAACTCCCTCAAGTTCTGTGGACTAGAAAGGGTTAACCCTGAACCACACGTCAATCAGAGGAGTACTCTACTAAAAGCCGAAACTAAGTGGATAATTTTGTTAAAGGCGGAGACTCCAGGAGGCCTCAATGACCCTGTTAGCATTGCCATCACTGCTGAATTAACACACTTAGCTTCCTACTTAGCTATACCATTTAAGGAAAGAATCCTTACCCTTGGACTTCACTTCAGAGCAACACACAGGACGTTCCCCTGTTGCAATTCTTCATTTCAAAGTGATGGTTCTTACCTTCAAGGCCTTACGTGGTCTAGGGCCGGTGTATCTGAAGGACCGCCTCACCCCCTCCCAACCCCAGGGTAATTATTGTGTATTGATGGAATCTTTGCCTCATTGTTAATGTGACGTTATTATTTAACGAAATGCTGCCTATTCTCAAAGTTGTTTGTACTATATTTTATTTCAGAATCATATCATGATACTTTGGACACTACAAAAACTTAAAATTTACCTTGATAAAGCTTCTATAGCGAAACGGGATGATGGGCCCCCGACTATCGACCCCTCGGTGGTGGTAGCGACCTGTGCCATCTTTACAGTGTATGAAATAGAGCCCTTATGTTGGGCAAGCGTCCTTTTGGTTTGCAACACGCTTCTTCTGAATACAAGATTAATTGACTACCACTTGTGCATGAGTGTATATTTTGTGCTTACTATACTCACCCCATGGCTGAGCTTTGAGCTGGTGTGCCAGTCTCCTCCTGAGTAACACTTGAGTACGGGCATCTACTTGCCTTGGGCCACAACAGTGGCTTGGCTTTAGGGTCGCTTGTATACTCTGTAATCCATTTCGTGCTTCACTTACAACCACAGACACATTGGAAAGTATTCTGTATCGCCGTCTGTAGTGGATTGCCTCGGAGCACTGGGTTCCATTTCAGCTTTACTTTCAGCCACAGACCGCTGTGGGCGCGGTGTGGAGAGTTCTGGCACTTCCCCTCCTTTAGCGACAGCAGAGGACCGCGAAAATATTGGGGCGCTTAGTTTCAACCATTTTCTTAGGGCTGCCTGCTTTGAAGGATCTACATTGCAACGTTGTGTACTTTATCGGGATCCAGCTTCATCACAGACCATCATCCCTTGTGTGAAATCGGCCTGGTAAGATCACCACGCCCCCGCTACACTTCCTGGGCTCAAGGCCATAGAGGACACCGGACTAACTGTCCCTCCCCTAAGTGTTTCCAATCTGGAGACACGGTTCATGGGCCTGGATTATTGGCGCTACAGGGATGTCCTTTGTTATTGTTTATGTATGGAGGAGAGGAAGTCTACACCTGATAGAGCCACAGAAGTATTTCAGGGTGTATAATGAGTTATATTTGCTATTGACTTACATAATGCACTAGATCAGTGTTTTTCACACCTGATGATCTCTCACGGCACACTAGTGTGTCACGGCACACTGGTTGGGAAACACTGCACTAGATATATGCATACATTGCTGGTATAACGCACTTGCTAGATTTACTGAATGTAACCAATGTATTGCTTAGTATACAGAGCTACATAGGAGTGAGTGCGTTAGAAGCAGGCTAAACTTTGTAAAGTCTCTGTATTGAGAACCCCTTTAGAGTGAGTACATTCTTTGAGTTATACTTACTCTGTCTCCGCCCACTCGTCCTCTTCTCAGCCCAGCCTGGCAGTGCCATCAATGGCGCCCAAGGAACCTCCGAGGCGGGGAGCAGCAGACTCGGCGAAGAGGACGAGGGTGCTGCCGAGTGGGTGGAGCATCCCTACCTTGCGGATTTTCACTTATCGTGGGCGGTCCTGCGATAAGTGAGGGAGCACTGAGGGAAGGAAGGTAGGATGGATGGATGGGTGGGTGGAAGGACGGACGGACGGAGAGGAGGAGAAAGGAAGGGAAAAGGAGGGAGAGAGGGGAGGAGAAATGAAGGGAAGGACACAAGGAGGGAAGAAGGAAGGTTGGATGGAAGGAAGGAGGGGAGGGGAAAGGAAGGAAAAAGGAAGGATAGCAGTGAGGGAGGGAGGGGAGGAGGAAAGAACGGAAGGATACAAGGAGGGACGAAGGAAGGTTGGATGGATGGAAGGAAGGAGGGGAGGGGAAAGGAAGGAAAAAGGAAGGATAGCAGTGAGGGAGGGAGGGGAGGAAAGAACGGAAGGATGCAAAGGGGACAAAGGAAGGTTGGATGGATGGAAGGAAGGAGGGGAAGGGAGGGGAAAGGAAGGATAGAAGGAAGAGAGGGAGGGGAGGAGAAAGGAAAGGAAGGACACAAGTAGGGAAGGAAGGTAGGATGGAGGGAAGAAAGGAAGGAGGGGAGGAGAAAGGAAGGAAAAAGGAAGGAGAGGAGGGAGGAAGGGAGGGGAGGAGGAAAGAATGGAAGGATGCAAAGAGGGAAGGAGGGTAGTATGGATGGACGGAAGGAAGGATGGAAGGAAAGGAATACTATTTCTTTTCCTTCCTTTTCCTTCCTTCTTTGCCTCTTTCCTGCCTTTCCTGACCACCAGACTACGCCACAGCAATGCGTGGCTAGGTACAGCTAGTTTATAACCAAATGTCTGAAATTTTCCCCACCAGAACTTCAGTAACACTGCAGAAGCAAAGCACCCGCGCCACCTAGTGTTCACCACCAGAACTTCAGCAACACTGCAGAAGCAAGGCACCAGCGCCACCTAGTGTTCACCACCAGAACTTCAGCAACACTGCAGAAGCAAGGCACCAGCGCCACCTAGTGTTCACCACCAGAACTTCAGCAACACTCCAGAAGCAAGGCACCCGCGCCACCTAGTGTTCACCACCAGAACTTCAGCAACACTGCAGAAGCAAGGCACCAGCGCCACCTAGTGTTCACCACCAGAACTTCAGCAACACTGCAGAAGCAAGGCACCAGCGCCACCTAGTGTTCACCACCAGAACTTCAGCAACACTGCAGAAGCAAGGCACCAGCGCCACCTAGTGTTCACCACCAGAACTTCAGCAACACTGCAGAAGCAAGGCACCAGCGCCACCTAGTGTTCACCACCAGAACTTCACGTTCACCTTGTTTGTTTGTTTGTTTATTTATTTTATTTGCCTTGCTTCTATACGGCCTCTCTCTCTCAACCCGAAGGCACTCGAGGCGGTGAACAAGCGGCAACAAGTGCCCACATACAATACATCACAAGATAAAAACAGGCCTATAAAAACATATACAATTAACAGTTAAAAACTACAAAACGCAAACCTCGGCTCCACAATCTTAAAATCGGTTTCCATTTCGTCGTCATAGCAATCCTTGATCTCGATTAAAGTTCGTCTGTGAATGCTTGCTCGAAAAGCCAAGTTCTTAAGCATCTTGATCTCAAGCATCTATAAAAACAAAGTAAGTAAATAAATAAATAAAATGGCAGCCGGCCTTTGCAGTTTCCAAACCACCTTCGAAGGCAGCCCCACGTAGAGTGCATGGCAGAAGTCCATTCCGGATGTAATCATCACCACCAGGTGCTGGTGGTAGGGGTGGTGGAGCACACACACAGATGGTCTGTTTGTGTGCCCCCCCCACCACCCCTACCACCACCACCTCCCCAAAGGGAGGCTCTCTGTCGTAGCCATCGATCCCAGTGCGGGCCGGGGCTATCGATGCTTCGTGACCTTTGCCATGGAGGACTCAGGGTCAAAGGTCTGCCTGAAGAGCCATGTTTCTAGGCTCACCCGGAAGGGAAGCCAGAAGGGAGGGGGGGGGGGCTCATCTAATTTCCGTAGGGAGTGCATTCCAGAGCCGGGGAGCCACCACACAGAAGCCCCCCCCCCTCTCTTTCTCTCGTCCCCACCCACCGTACTTGAGAAAGTGGGCAGGTCTCACTGCCCAGGCCGGTTTGGAGAAATAGTTGCGGTCTCAAAGGTAGGCGGGACTTGAAGCACAGAGGGCTTTGTAGGTAGGAATCCCTGGCACTCTGGACTGGGCCTGGAAACGGCTTTGGACTGGGCCCGTGGAGCTGCTTTAAGAGGGGGGTCGCATGCTCCCACTGTAACCCCCCGTGGCGCAGTGGGGTCAAGCGCTGAGCTGCTGAACTTGCTGACGGAAAGGTCGCAGGTTCAAATCTGGGGAGCAGCGTGAGCTCCCGCTGTTAGCCCCAGCTTCTGCCAACCTAGCAGTTTGAAAACATGCCAGTGTGAGCAGATCAATATGTAGGAAGGTAAGGGCGCTCCATGCAGTCATGCCAGTGGCCACATGACCTTGGAGGCGCCTGCGGACAACACCGGCTCTTCAGCCTAGAAATGGAGATGAGCGCCAGAGTCCAAGAGTCGGGCACGTCTAGACTTAATGTCGGGGGAAACCTTGACCTCTTCTCTCTAAATGGTACCATTTAGAAGGGC
>JARBWK010000414.1:0-32475 GCA_030556195.1 Anolis apletophallus | reverse complement strand
TTTTGAACTGAGAAACCATGCTTCCCGCTAGACTGAAACTCTCAACACAAAGGAGTTTCAGCCAGGACAAAAGACTGCCATTAAGGTATTCAAAGACAAACAATAGACAGGAAGGCTTGAGCCCTCACATCGAGGGCTCGCCAGCCGCAAGGTATTTCAGCCACAGGTTACTTCCTCCACCACTAGGGCCGTTTGTCCTTTGTGTCTTTTCCTGCCTTGCATAGCCGGCCAGGATTGGCTCGTTCGAATTCTGGCGCGCCTTTTCCTATTGGGTAAAGCGCGCCGGCCGCCTCCTGGCCCAGCGGACTTTGACAGCTAGGCCAATCAGCTGGAGCTACACGTGGGAGGGGAGGGCGCCCGATTCAAATGTAAATGACTGCTTTTCTATATATTGACTGCTTTGCCTTTAAAGTCTATGTTTTTGCCTTTGGAACCTCGGCGTGGCATTGCATCCTATTCAGCTGAATTAGATTCTTCTCTCGATAGTGGCATTCTTCCGTCTGGGTGAGCATTGATCTGGGTTACTGTGGGATTTGTAGTTTTGGGAAGATCACCCAGATTTGGGCCTCGATCCTCGCCTTTTAGGGGTGGCCTGGGCCCTGTCCCCTTTAAGGGAAGGGCCCCTAAAGTCAGATTTCGGTAACAGGCCCACTAGTTGTACACAGGGATCTCTAGCAGAAAGGAGGGCAAAACCCTCACCTGCTCCCGACCCCCCACAACCAGTACCCGGGGGAAATCCTGCCTGCCTCCATCAACACAGAGGTGGCACTTGGATGTCCATTTCAGTAACTACTGATTCCCTTGGTATCCATGAATCTGTCTAATCCTGCCTTGAAGCTGTCCAGGCTGACCGCTGTCACAACCTCCTCTGGGAGTGAGTTCCATAACCCAATGACCCTTTCTCTCTGGGTGAAGAAATATTTCCCTTTGTTAGTCCTAACTTTCCTACCTTGGAGCTTCAGGAGTGCCCCTAGTCCTAGTGTTGTGACAGAGAAAATATTTTTCTCTATTCACCTTTTCTATCCCATGCATGATTTTATACACTTCGATCAAGTCACCTCTTAAACGCCGTCTTTCAAGGCTGAAAAGACCAAGGCGTTGCAACCTGAGCCGCTCCATCCCTTGGATCATTTTTGTTGCCCTTCTTTGTACCTTTTCCAGTTCCGTTATATCCTTCTTGAGGTGCGGAGACCAGAATTGTACACAGTACTCCAGATGTGGCCTCACCATAGATTTGTAGAGAGGCAATACAACATTTGCCGACCTATTTTCTATTCCCTTCCTGATCATGCCAAGCATAGAATTTGCTTTTTCACTGCTGCAGCGCACTGGGTTGACATCTTCATTGAGCTGTCCACCAAAACCCCAAGATCCCTTTCCTGGTTTGTCTCAGAAAGCTTTGATCCCATCAGTTGATAAGTGTAGTTGGGGTTCTTTGCCCCGATGTGCATGACTTTACACTTGTTTAGGTTAAAATGCATTTGCCACTTTGTTGCCCATTCACTCAATTTCGAGAGATCTTTCTGGAGCTCTTTACAGTCAGTTTCATTTTTAACTACCCTGAACAGTTTAGTGTCATCTGCAAACTTTGCTACCTCACAATTTACATCTACATCCAGATCATTTATGAATAAATTAAAAAGTAACGGTCCAAAACTGAACCTTGGGGTACGCCACTTCTCACCTCTTTCCACCCAGAGAAATGTCCGTTTATTACCACCCTTTGTTTCCTGCAGTTTAGCCAGGTTCCGATCCAGGACAAGACCTGCCCCTGATTCCATGGCTGAGGAGCTTATTTAGGAGCCTTTGGTGAGGGACTTTGTCAAAAGCCTTTTGAAAGTCAAGGTAAACAATATCGACTGGGTCCCCTTTATCTATGTGTTTATTTACACCCTCAAAGAATTCTATCAAGTTAGTAAGACATGATTTGCCTTTGCAGAAACCATGTTGATTTTCCTTCAGCATTGCCTGTTCTTCTATGTGCTTAGTAATTTTTTCTTTAATAATGGTTTCCATTATTAAAGAAAATAATAGATATAGATTAGATATAGATTAGATAGGTGGATAGGTAGGCTTGGTTGATCCATAAAAAATGGTTCTAAAATACAATGGGGGATTTTTTATTAGTAATAGAAATACTTACCAAAAAAAAATCCAAAAAATTCTTAATTGATATATAATTAATAACGAAATTCGTTACTAGTTCTTATTCCAGCGCATGCGCACAGCAGGAAAACAGGGCTGACATCACAGGCAAATCAAGGGGGAAACATTTGCCTTCACTTCTGGAGTGCAATTGACTGGAGCTGAAGATTTATAGCATATAGAAATGGTATCACCAACTTTCTGCATATTGATGAAAGTACATCAATAGATAGAGATACGGTATGAGGTTCTTGTAACAGGAATATATCAACCTTCTCCAAAATTGCTTTTTAGGGTGACTTAAAGAGTATTACAGTGCTGTGTGGCCCTTCTGCTTCGTTGGAGGAAAAGCGCGGGAAGGCTATTTTTCCCTTCAGTCCTCCAAGGCGCTCTAGGAGTCCCGGTTCTTCTCTATGGTTTCCCCTGCTTCTGTAGTTTTTCCTTCTTCACTCTATGGTCTTGTCACTCCCTTCTCCTCTTCTTTCAGCTTTTATTCTCTGCTTCCCCTCTTTTCCTTCTATCTACCCCGATTTTCTGGATGTTTAAAGTGCTATTTTCCCTTCAGTCCTCCAAGCCGCTCTAGGAGCCCCTGTTTTTTCTCTATGGTTCCCCCTTGCTTCTTCACTTCCTCCAGGAGGCCTTTTACTTTAATTATCCTCCGACCAGGCAAAGGGCCATGATATGTCTGTAAGTACCCTGCAAAGCTATTTTGGAGGAGATAAATATTCCTGTTAGAAGAACTGAGAGGGGAGATATGATCTAATTACAATAATTAAGAAAAATGGCGGCCCCCAGGTTCGGTAAAGAAATTATACTTCCGGGTTGGAGCACGTGGTTCAAAAAACAATTAAATTAACTTTTTATACGAATTTAATCCTATTTCAAATAATTTTTAAACCGCAGAGACCAACCCGAGTAGGTAAGTATAAAGGAAGATAGATAGATAGATAGATGGATAGGAAAGAGATTCAGGTGGGGAAATTCAGCCTTGCAGCTCAGAGGAAGGCAAAGGCAAACTCTCTGAACCAACCTTGCCAAGAAAACTTTGCGACAAGCTCACTGTGGTTGTTGCCATAAGCTGAAGGCACACAACCACAAACTCGTCCCAGTTATTTGTATTCTCGGTGGAACGCTTCCCTCTAAAACTTCAAATGAAATATGAGTAAATGCAAAGGATAACATCATTTAAAGTGTAATGAGTCTATGGCTGCCCAGGAATGGTCGATGAGTGGGGCAAACCCACTTTCTTTCTTTCTTTCTTTCTTTCTTTCTTCTTGTGTGAGGCTAAATGACTTGTGAAACGGTGTACGGACAAACTGATATCAGCAAACAAAGGGCTCCTGCCAGCAATCCCTTAAATGTGATATTGATTTTAAAGATTAACAATATTTTCAAAGCTTGTGGATGTCAAAAATTAAGCCAGATGCTACTTCTTCTTCTTTACAGTAGGATTTCCCATCCCTTACTATTTGAGTTACCAATTGTGCCTGTCGCCTTTTTGCTAGCATTCCTGCCAGCCGCTTCCCAGGCTTATTGGCATTCATCATGTATTTTGCCTTTAAAATTTTTAAATTTTTCGCAATTTGTTCCAATTGCAAGGCCAGGAGTTCTTTCTTTAGCAATTCCACATCCATTTTTACTCTGGTATTCCCTGGCTGGAGTTTCAGCAGCTTTTCCTTTTCTTCCAGTTGTTTCTGCAGGCGGGTATTGCACTTTCCATTTCTTAACCTATTCTTCCTGCTGCCTTGCTGGATAAAATTGCCCCGCATTACTGCCTTCATGGTGTCCCACAATATTTCTTTTTTTGTCTCTTCCTTATTGTTTATGACAAAGAAGTGATTTTTTTGTTAGTTAGAAACAAAGCGGAATAAAACAGTACAGGCGATACACCTCAGGAAAAAGGGAAGATTTAAGGTTACAAGAAAAGATCTATATCCGCGGACTGGACTGGAAGACTGATTTCGTCTATCTACTTTCATGCTCTATAACTATACTTACCTACTCCTCTTTTCAATTTTCTATCTATTCTTTACTCTTTCCTGCTTTCTTTCTTTCTTTCTTTCTTATCTATCTATCCTATCTTTCCCTCCCCCTCTCCTTACCCCCTCCCTGATCCCTTCCTTATCTTTTCCCCCTTTCTGCTGAAATGCTTTTATATGTACATGGAAAAATGCAATAAAAATTAATAATAATAAAAAAATTAAGCCAGATGCCCAACTACCCAGCTAGCTATACAAGTCAAACAAAGCCTCGAATTAACACCCTAGTTGAAATAAATGCTCCTTTTGTTGTTCTCTAATCCTGTTTGAGGCTCCGGGGAGTCCTGCCATCCTCAAAACCAATCCGCAGTCAATAGACAAATAAACCCCTGGTTGGATTAGTGGGTTTTGTCGCTCTCTGGGGAAGGACATTTGCATTGTGTGTGTGTGTGTGTGTGTGTTTCCTTCCTTCCCTCCTTAATAGACAAGCAAAAGCAGTCCTTGCAACTGCATGGAATAAGACACGGCATAGGCCACATTTTGCACAGAGACGGGGAGCGTTAGTAGTAGTAGTAGTAGTAGTAGTATTTATATCCCGCTTTATCTCCCCAAAGGGGACTCATAAAAGAGGCTTGACATTTATTTATTTC
This sequence comes from Anolis apletophallus, assembly GCA_030556195.1. Taxonomy (NCBI): domain Eukaryota; kingdom Metazoa; phylum Chordata; class Lepidosauria; order Squamata; family Anolidae; genus Anolis; species Anolis apletophallus. Next base: position 27,701 of record JARBWK010000414.1, on the reverse strand, counting down.
ATATCAAAAGCATTGCATATATTAGTATAAAACTGATAAAAATAGAAGGTGCGCAGGTGGCTAAACATCTTTTGACCAAAAACGGGCAACAGCAACGGCATTGTCTGTAGCCTCCAACGATTCCTCCTCTGTGCACGAGGCAGGGCACAGTGGACAAGCATACAGACGCGGAGTTGTCTGTTCTACTCCATAGTCACACAAGGTGTGGGATTCTTTTAGGTAGTGCCATTTTGCCAGGTTGTCTTTTGATCTGCCCACTCCGCTTCTGAGTCCGTTCAGGGACTTCCAAGTTCCCCATTCTTGGTTTGCCCATTCTGGAGGAAGACCCTCCCTTGTGGGGGGCCATCCGGTTGGGCTTTCCTGGTTTAGCTGCCCAGAGGGAGACCCTTGCTGTTGCCGGGGGGACAGACAGACTCCAAGAGGAGTGGTAGTTCTCATCAAGCTTTTCTTTGATTTGAGTCTGCTGGGAGGAGGCTGGTAGCCATGCAGTGGGGGCGGGGGCTTTCACAGGGTTCAACCTTACTTCTCTCACATTTAGCAGCAACTTCCCTTCGCACATCAAGGGGGCAATGCCAGCTAGCTAGTAGAGTCTATCAACAGGTGTAGGTTTAAGACATCCTGTAATTATTCTGCATGTTCAGTTCAATGCTATGCTCACCTGTTTTGCATGGGCAGCCTTGTGCCAAACAGGACAGGCATACGCGGCAGTTGAGTAAGACAAGGCCAGGGCTGATGTTCTTATTAATTTTGGGTCTGCACCTAATGTACTACCAGTAAGTTTTCTCAGGATGTTATTGCATGCAGCTACTTTGTGCTTGGTGTTCAAACAGTGTTTCTTATATGCTAGTGTTCGATCTAAGGTAACCCTGAGATATTTAGGATGGAAACAATGTTCAAGCTCTTGACCTTCCCAGGTGACATTCAGCTGCAACGGTTCTTAGACGACACAGCTGGACTTGATCCCTTCCAGTCCGGCTTCCGTATTGGGCATGGGACGGAAACCGTGCTTGTCTCCATTACAGACCGACTTCACTGCCAGCTGGACCAGGATGGGTCAGCACTGCTCGTTTTGTTAGATCTGACAGCAGCTTTTGACACGGTAGATCACGCGCTGTTGACCCACCGTTTAGCCGTGTCAGGAGTCAGGGGGACGGCCCTTAAATGGGTGGCCTCCTTTCTCCAGGACCGGGGACAACGAGTGGAGGTGGGGGGGATGGTTTCTGGGAGGCTCCCACTAACTTGCGGGGTCCCCCAGGGTGCCGTCCTTTCCCCGCTATTGTTCAACATCTACTGTACATGCGCCCACTGGCCCAGCTGGTTCGCGACTTCAGTCTGGAGTGTCATCAGTATGCAGATGATCTTCGGCGTCGAGTATTTATGCCACAGCGGAATAGGCAACAGAAATATAGAAGTTTAATTCCCCATTCGGCCCAATAAACTCCAGTCTCTGTTCGTGTGAATAATGACACTCTGATTCAATTCACAAGGTAAAAATATAACTTTGTATTGAATTGAATTTAACAATAACAAGCTAAGCATGGAAAAACAACAGCAATAACAGCTACCTTCCTAAACATCCTTTCCTCACAAATATTTAATCCTAACTGTCCTCTTCAACGGACAATTCCCAACTGACAGAAACCAACTGTCACTTTGTAACTGACAAATCCTCAACATTCCATTTATCAGTCTCGAGACAACGCCATCTAGTGTCAAACATGTCACACTGCAGAAAATACATCTTGTGCTGACTCATGAATTGCTATTAAAATGCAATAATCTGACACTCCTCCTTCATGAGCAACACAAGTACACACATTACTTATAATAACAATATCTTCTTACAAAATACATTTAATTTACAATTAGTCAATGATTTTGTAAACATATCAGCCATATTCTTGTTTTTTCCTTTTAAATGCACACTTGCAACCAATTACCTTTACATCTTTGGTTACATCTGCTTGTTCTAAAACATTTAAGGAATGAAGTGAATCAAATTCCTTCTTCATTGCTTTTACCCAACAATCACGTTCATTTTTCGGTCTACGCAATGCTTCAGCGTAAGAATTAGGATCTTTCCACTCTATACTTCCTATTTGCGTGACTTGGTACTTGGCTGGTGGAATTCCTTTAGTGATACGTGTGGATCTCCTAGGAATCTCATCCTTAGTCTCCTCCACATCCCTAATCTCCTCTTGACAAGGTCCATCAACCTCTGTTACAGATTTGGACACTAAGTCAGAGTTTGTGGCGCAAAAATCATGAAAATTACTTTCTTCAGATTGTTCCTTGCTTTCTTCCACATTTGCCTCATCTAATACCTCTACAACTTCAGATTCATTCTTTACTCTAGAAATACTTGGGGTTATGAACACTTCAGTGTTCGCATGAATTCTATCCCAATGAGTATTATTTTTGAACTTTACAGATCTGGAGACTGTGATCTTCTTCCCTGGAGAAGAGCCATTCCAGAATCTATAGCCTTTTGTTCCACCTTCATATCCAATAAATTGCATCTTTACCCAATGCTGATCTCTTTTGTCTCTTTGCTGTATAGGAATTAAGACATTTGCATGCGCACCAAATACTTGAAAATGATCCACCTTTGGATGTCTTCCATAAAACAAATAGAATGGGATTTCATTTACACTTGAGGTCCATAACCTATTCAGCACGTAATTGGCAGTGTTAGCTGCTTCTGCCCAAAAACCTTTGGACATTTGTGCATCCTCAAGCATTGATTTTACCATGGTTTGAATTACACCTAAGCGACGCTCCGCAATTCCATTTTCTTTTGATACACACGGATTTGTTTTCCTATGCCAAATTCCTTTATCCTTAAAAAAATTCTTAAGTCTTTCATTCACAAATTCACCTCCTCTATCAGATTGAACTTGTTTAACAGTTAAATCAGGAAATTGGTTCTTCACAAAATTGTACCATTCAATAAATTTTTCATACACCTGAAATTTACCTTTCAGGGGATAAACGAAACCAAATCGAGACCTATCATCTACTATTACTAGTAGAAATACATTCCCTCCAATACTCTTTGGAAAAGGTCCAGCTAGATCCATGTGCACTAACTGTAACTTAGTTGTTACTCTATCACTCCTTTTGGCAACAGGATAAGCCTTTAACTTTGTTTTGTTACAGACAGCACACTCTAAATAATTTCTGCATTCTGGTATTTGAATGCCTACTAGCTGTGCAGTCTTTCTAATCATATTATAGTTCATGTGGCCAAACTCCCTGTGTAGCATGTGCAGACATCTGTCACCATGCAGAGGTTTCCTTCCAAACTCTGAATACTATTTGTAGACATTTTATTACTAGCATTCATTCTATAGAAACCATTTTGAAATTTTACTTCCTTATACATACCTGTATTTTTATTACTCATTTTACATAACTCCCCTTCAAACACAATGGATAAACCATGGTCTGCAAGTTGTTTCACCCTAGAACATTGTGTTCTAGCTCAGGAACTAAATAAACATTGTCTAACTTTAGACTAAGTTGACCAATTTCAACTTCTCCCTTTGTTAAAACCTTGCACCTTTGACCATTGGCTAGACTCACACAACTTTGCATAGAACCAGATAAAGGTTCCTTCTCTGCTAACAATTTACTATCCTTAACAAAACTCTTTGCACTCCCAGAGTCAATAATCCAGGGTACCTGAGGAATAAAATCATTGTTACATTGTAAACTCATCAACAGACAGCCTGAATCAGAGTCTTTTCTTGAATTGTTGATCTGTTCTTTCTTGCTCTGTGCTGATTCACTCTTCTTAAACTTGTTCTGATGACATTGTCTAGCTTTGTGTCCTCTTTTATTACAAATGTAACAGATGATGTCACACTGGATTGTCTCTTTCCTCTTCATATTGAAGCCTTTGTTGACCGTCTTCTCCGTTGAAAGTTGCTGGGCATTTCTTCTGTAACAAGCCCAGTTCTCCAATCTAGTCGAAACTAAGTCAAAGTTGATGTCCTCTTCTTTCACAGATTGCATGGAGTCGATGAATGAGTTGTAGCTCTGCCCCAAACTGCTTAGTAGAATTAAGCCTCTCTGATCTTCTGTAAAATTGGTGCCCCTTGCTGCTAAATCATTAAATAGGCTCAGCATTTTACTCAAATGAGTCTCTCTGGCACAATCTTCCATTGACAGAAGCTTCAGTGAAAACAGCTCTCTGCTCAATAAAACTTTTGAGCCTCCAGTAGCCTGCTGATACAGCTTTTCAAGCCTTTTCCAACAATCAGCGGCTGTTTCTTCCAGAGCTAAATATGTGAGGTTCCTATCGTCAACTGACAGGATGATGGTAGCCCTTGCCTTGCCATCTTTCAACCTTTCTGCATCAGAAATCGGTCTATGTGTAAGGCAGGATAGCAGCTCCTCCTTTGCCAAAACTGCTCGCACTTTGGTAGCCCATATTAAATAATTTGAGCTGCCTCTGAGTTTTTCCATATGATGCTGTGCTCCAAATAATGCCATCTTTCTTCACACTACAGATGTTCCTGGCAAAAATTCACTTCAGCCTTTTTCTCTAACACTGAGGTAAACAGCGACTTCTGCTGCAATTTGCAGTGTTATTCAAAAACTTTTTCTATGAATTATGGGTTATGTAGTATCTCTGTGCCTCTGCAATTCTGGATTCTGGGTTCTGGGTTCTGGGATCTGGGCCCATAACCTCTTCGGCGTCGAGTATTTATGCCACAGCGGAATAGGCAACAGAAATATAGAAGTTTAATTCCCCATTCGGCCCAATAAACTCCAGTCTCTGTTCGTGTGAATAATGACACTCTGATTCAATTCACAAGGTAAAAATATAACTTTGTATTGAATTGAATTTAACAATAACAAGCTAAGCATGGAAAAACAACAGCAATAACAGCTACCTTCCTAAACATCCTTTCCTCACAAATATTTAATCCTAACTGTCCTCTTCAACGGACAATTCCCAACTGTCACCAACTGTCACTTTGTAACTGACAAATCCTCAACATTCCATTTATCAGTCTTGAGACAGCGCCATCTAGTGTCAAACATGTCACACTGCAGAAAATACATCTTGTGCTGACTCATGAATTGCTATTCAAAATGCAATAATCTGACAGCTGGTGCTGAGAATGGAGGGCAGGCCGAGACCGTACCCGATTGTTTCCATCAATGCCTTGAAGCCGTGACTGGATGGCTGCGGGCTAGCCGATTGAAGGTTAACCCGTCGAAGATGGAGATCCTATGGCTGGGTTGCCCTGGATTGAGTGGTTGCCGGCTGCCTACCCTGGACGGCGAGCCTCTAAGCCCACCCTGGACGGCGAGCCTCTAAGCCCGCTGTCCTCTGTAAAGATCCTGGGGGTCCATTTGGACCCATTGCTATCGATGGAGACACAAATTTCCACGGTATGCAAAACTGCATTTTACCATCTGCGACAGGCTAGGTGGCTGGCTCCCTACTTGTCCAGAGGTGACCTGGCTATGGTGATCCAGGCGACGGTCATCTCGAGGCTGGATTACTGTAACGCCCTCTACATGGGCCTTCCCTTGGCAACAATCCAGAAACTCAAGCTGGTGCAGAATGCTGCTGCTCGACTTCTGGCGGGAGCGTTGGTCCGAGAGCATATAACACCCACCTTGCAGCAACTGCACTGGCTACCAATAGAGTACCGAATTGTCTTCAAGGTGCTGGTATTAATCTTCAAGGCCTTGTATGGCTTAGGGCCAGCGTACCTGAGGGACCGTCTCACCCCATATGTTCCCCCGAGATCACTACGTTCAGAATAACAAAACCTTCTGGTCGGCTATCATCAACGAGATCAAGAGCCTTCTATGCGGCTCCACCATCCCTCTGGAACTCCATGCCGGATGAGGCTCGCACCATCACTGAATTAGCCTCGTTTCGGAGAGCTTGTAAGACTTTCTTGTTCAAACAAGCTTTTAACCTCACCGGCCCATGAAGTCAGACATAAGTTTAGAACTGTAGATTATTGTAGACGTTGTTTCTAGGGGTAGTAGTATTTCTATATTTTATGTTTTTATGTTTTTAGTAGGATGTACTAAACTGTACTGTGATATTGTATATGAATTGTGTAAACTGCCCCGAGCCTGCCGGAAGGAGCGGTATATAAAAGTGAATAATAAATAATAAATAAATAAATACAGTATATATAAAGCTCTTTGTGAGTGGTGGTTGTGACTGATCGTTAGTGAAGATATTAAACAAGGTCGGTGCCAGAACGTTGCCTTGGGGTAAGTCATTCTTTTGCCTCTTCCACCTACTTTTCCTGCTTTGAAGCGCCACATAGAAGCTATGGTTTTCTAGGAGAGTCGGGATAGTTTTTGTAAAATCATAGTCTTGGGTAATGTGGTTGACCTTCTGCAGCATTCTTCTATTTTGCGCTGTGTCATAAGCTGCTGTAAGATCAAGAAAACTGTTCCAGTAAGGCAACCTTTCTCATATCCTTCCTCGATGTACTCAGTCAGATTAAGAATTTGGGCTGCACAGTTTTCCCCTGGTCCGAAACCTGCTTGTTGTGCAATAAGCTGGGGTTCAATAACAGGCCCTAATCAATTTAGTGGTATCCTCTCTATACTTTATATAGATGACATAGGAGTGAGACAGGCAGGTAGTTCCTGGCATTGGAGGCATCTTTACCAGGTTTTAAAATGGCAATGATCTGAGGCTTATGAGCATGCTATCAGGGAAGCCAATTTTTTTACTATGCTTCCCTGATAGTGTCTGCTTGCTCACGCCCAGCGCAATTATTTAAGATGATTCTGTCACTAACTATGGTCCCATCCATCCCAAATGGAAATGATTTGACTCCTTCAGCTGAGGTTTTTCAGAGCTTTTTTGCAGACAAGATTTTGTTACTCCGCCAGGACCTCCCAGCCACGATTGATACAGTGAACTTGAGACTGTTGCCACTCGATGGGCCCACCCTAGACCGTTTCCATCTGCTGGACGTAGAGGCTGTCGATAAGATCATGGCTACAGCTAGACCAACTACTTGCTCCCTCGATCCGTGCCCCTCCTGGCCAGTTAGATCGTGCTGGGAGAGGCTACGAGGCCCTCTGTTGAATATAGTCAACTGCTCCCTTGAGCAAGGAGTTTTTCCAGAGGTGAGTCTGCTACTGAAGAAACTGGACTTAGAACGCTCGGTTCCCTCCAGTTACCGCCCAGCCTCGAATTTGTTGTTTCTGGGCAAGGTGATTGAGAGGGCAGTAGCGGGACAGCTGCAGCAGTTCTTAAATGACACCGCCGGACTAGATCCCTTCCAGTCCCGCTTCTGTGCGGGGCACAGGACGGAGACTGTGCTGGCCTCCTTCACAGACCAGCTCCGCTGCCAGCTGGACCAAGGTGGATCAGCGCTGCTCTTGTTATTGGAGCTCATGGCAGCTTTCGATATGGTAGACCACGCATTACGGACCCACCGTTTAGCCGTGACGGGGTGAGGGGGACCACCCTTAAATGGGTATCTTCCTTTCTCCAGGATCGGGGACAACGGGTGGTGAGGGAGGGGGTAGTCTCCGAGAGGCTCCCATTAAATTGTGGGGTCCTTCAGGGGGCTATTCTCTCCCCTCTATCTCTCCCCACTACTTGCCCAGCTGGTACACTGCTTTGGTCTGGAATGCCATCAGTACGCTGATGACACCCAGCTTGTGCTGAGGATGGAGGGCCAGCCAGACTCCGTACCCGATAATGCCCTTCATCCTTAGTAAAAAGTCTGGGGATCCAATTGGACCCACTGTTGACAATGGAGGCTCGGGTCTCTGCTGTTAGCAGATCCGCATTTTTCCACCTGCATCAGGTTAGACGGCTAGCACCCTAACTATCCAGGAGTGACCTAGCTACGGTGATCCAGGCGACGGTCATCTCGAGATTAGATTACTGTAACACCCTCTACATTGGCCTTCCCTTGTCTGTGATCCGGAAACTCAAGCTATTGCAAAATGCTGCAGCGCGACTGCTCGCCGGAATACCAGCGAGAGGTCATATCACTCCGATCTTGCAGCAATTGCACTGGTTGCCAGTGGAGTACCGGATCACTTTCAAGGTACTGGTTTTAACCTTTAAGGCCTTGTATGGTCTAAGGCCGGTGTACTTGAGCGACTGCCTCTCCCAGAGATCACTTTGGTCAAAAGAACAAAATCTCCCCGATGTCCCTACGGTCCAGACTTATCATCTGTCTTCCACCAGACAAAGAGCCTTCTCAGTGGTGGCACCAGAGGGCGTGCGAAACTGCTCTCTTCCGGCAAGCATTCAATCTGAGCGGTCCTTCGTAACATCTTGTTCTTATAATTCATAGTATAGAGCTTTTAGTATTTTAGTTTGTAGTTATTTTGCTTGATGTTCTTGTTTATCTTTTTATGTTGTTTTAGATTGTTGTAAACCGCCCTGAGCTTACGGGGAGGAGTGGTATAGAAACTGAAACAATAAATAAATAAATAAATAAATTGCATCCCCTGGTGACTAGACCTTAAACACCTTCGTCTTCAAAGGCCTGTTTGAATAAAAAGGTTTTATTCCACCAATAAAACCAACCAAAACCTTACCAAAAAAAAACACTTGTCATTAGGAACTATTTGGAGAGTGGTTTTTTAAAAAGCAGAAAAGCAATACTTTGCAAATTGTGGGGTTGTGAAGGGATGTGGGCGACCTGAGGGACTTCAAACTGGTTTGCAAAGAAGAAGGAGAAGGAGAAGAAGAATGGACACGTCCGACCCCCCTGGGACTTCTGAGTTCAGACTGACAGAGTTTTGGAGCACAATCATGCAAAAAAAACCAAGTATGGGGAAAAAATTGTGGATCGTCAATGTTGCAATCCCAGGCGACAACAGGGTTGAAGAGAAGCAACTGGAAAAGTTGATGCAATACGAAGATTTATTTATTTATTTATTATTCGTATTTGTGAGTCGCCACTTCCAGCGCGGCTCGGGGCGACTTACAGCATGGACACAAAGTTTAAAAGCACAATATAAAACACTATAAAAACACAATAAAACACACAGCGAGCAGATGAAACAAAGTAGATAACTTCGTCAGAAGTCATATACAACAAGAAGACGAGTCATCGCCTTATTACCAAAAAGCCTGCCGGAACAGGAGGGTTTTGCACGCCTTCCGGAATGCCAACAGGTCTGTGAGGGCAGTGCGTTCCACAGGGTGGGGGCGATTATTGAGAAGGCCCTCCGTCTTGTGGCCGATAGGTGGTATGTTTTGAAGCTGGGAACCTCCAGGAGTTGGCCCGACTCTGAACGCAGTGGCCTAGCGGGACAGTATGGGATGAGGTGGTCCCTGAGGTACACTGGCCCCAGACTGTTCAAGGCCTTAAAGGTCAGCACCAGCACTTTGAAAGTGATCCGGCATTCTACTTGCAGCCAGTGCAGCTCACGCAGCACAGGTGTTATGTGGCTGGTCGTCGAGACGCCAGCCAGCAGTCGAGCTGCCGCATTCTGAACCAGTTTCAGTTTCCGGACCTCTAGCAAAGGAAGGCCAACGTAGAGAGCATTACAGTAGTCCAGTCTTGAGATGACCGTGGCTAGATCGTGGCGGGAGAGGTAGGGAGCCAGCTTCCTCGCCTGACGGAGATGGAAAAAAGCAACTCTACTGACGGCGTCTCCATCGTCAGTTGAGAGTCCAAGATGACGCCAAGACTTTTAACTGTTAACGACGGACATAATGTCACGCCGTGAAGGGGAGGAAGCTGGATCTCCGTCCCGCCCAGGCGACCCAGCCACAGGATCTCCGTCTTTTAAAGATCGAACTGCAAAGACTCTGGCCTAAGCCAGTAAAGGGGGTCCCAGTGGGGATCGGCACACTGGGTGCACTGCCTAAAGACCTTAGCCTGCACTTGAAAACAATTGGCACTGACCACATGATGACCGGTCAGCGGCAAAATTCGCCAATACATGACAAGTCGTAGACACTTGGGAAGGTTCCAGTGCGGGATCGAATACAACAACCAGCAGAGAGATCTGGTTTGCTGTGTACTAATCTTGTTGTGTATCAAATAATAATTAGGTTGCAGTGTGTTTTCTGGGCCATATGGCCATGTTCCAGAAGCATTCCACCAGACAAAGAGCCTTCTCAGTGGTGGCACCAACGCTCTAGAATGCCTTTCTAGAAGCATTCTGGGACATGGCCATCCAGCCCGGAAATCACACAACAACCCAGCGATTCTGGCCATGAAAGCCTTCAACATCATGAATGATAGTTCTTTATGTATATCCTGCCCCACTTCCGCAAGGGGACACAAAAGGTGGTTCACAAAAGCATCAGTGCAAACATCATATATATAAATGAACTAGCTGAACCCGGCACGCGTTGCTGTGCCCTATTGAGGAGATGTGAGAAAGTCTGAGTATGTAAAGGTTGGAAATGATGTGACTATGTGTTTTGTGTGTGTATATATGTGTATGTTTGTGTGTATATATGTGTGTGTATGTGTGTTTATATTTGTGTGTGTGTATGTATATGTGTTTGTTTATTTATGTGTGTGTATATATGTGTATGTGTGTATATTTGTATTTGTATATAGTTGTGTGTGTATATATATATATGTATGTGTGTATTTGTGTGTGTGTTTATATGTGTGTGTTTATTTGTGTTTGGGTGTGTTTATGTGTATGTATATTTGTATATATATATGTGTGTGTATGTGTATTTATGTGTGTATATGGTTATGTGTATATATGTGTGTGTATATATGTGTCTGAGTGTGTATATGTGTGTGTTTGTGTGTTGATATTTGTGTGTGTGTATGTATATGTGTCTGTATATTTGGGGGTATGTTTGTGTGTGTTTATATATGTTTATGGGTGTATATGTGTATATGTGTGTATATATGTGTGTTTATGTGTATGTATTTGTGTGTGTTTATGTGTGTGCGTTTGTGTTGTTTTGTGCTGGAGTTGTAATGTGGTTGTGTTTTTTTACTGTGGGTATTATGATTGTTATGTGTTTTGTAAGCTTGCTTACAAAGGAGCACTAACGTGGAGGGTGACTCAGAAATAATAAAGTCAGTCAGTCAGTCAGTCAGTCAGTCTTCCATGTCCGCCTCTTCTGCGGGCTGCTTGCCCTTCTTCGCTACCTCCCTGCTGAAGGGGTGGATGAAGGTGGACCTTCGCCAGGAGGACGGCCGTGGCATAATCGCCTCGTCCGCCGCCTCCTAGCCCTATTTCGCCAGTCGCGCGGTCTGTCTCCCTTCGGCTTCCTTTTCCGGGAGTGGCAGGAAGGTGGGGCGGCGCCTCATTGCCCCCCTTCACCTCCTCCCTGGCGAAGGGGGGGCCGAAGGGGGACCTTGGCCAGGAGGCCGGTTGACCCGTTTCTGGATCCGGGGCAAGGTGTCTCCCACACGGCACCTTGGGAGGCGGCGAGGGAGGGTGAGGAGGTGGCGGAGGAGGCATGGAAGGCGGTGCCTGCGCTATCCGGAGATGAAAGTGGCTGGGAGATGGAGGAGGAGGAGGGCACGGCCATGGGACTACACTTCCCAGAAGGCTCTGCCCCTCCTTCCCAGTGAGCGGTGCGGAGCCTTCTGGGAGTTGTAGTTCTGTGTCTTCCAGCCGCCCCATGGACTCGGGTCGTGCGGGCGCCTCCTTGGGCGCCTTCTCCGCCGTGTTCTTGGGCTTCCTCGGCGGCTGGCATCCTTTTTTGGACCCGGGTTGTGCTGTTGCCTCTTCGGCCTTCTGCCCCTGGCCTCCGCCGCTTTCAAGGCGCTCCTCCCGGGGGACGCGCGGGCCGAAACTGTAAAGGTGCTTCCCGCGCGGCCCATGTTTGGGACCGGCTAAGAGGCGGCGGAGAAGGGCGAAGACGTGATGGTGTGGGCCGGGTCCAGAACCGGATGGCAGCCGGCGAGGAAGGCTAAGGAGGCGGTAGAGAAGGCGGCCAAGGCGGCGGCCGCGTGTCCCGGGTTGAGGAGCGGCTTGGACGTTGCGGAGGGGGGGGGGGTACGGCGTCGGCGGTGCGGGTGGGTTCCGGCAGCGGGTGAGAGGCCCGTGGAGGTGGGGTGGGTGGGAGCGTTGGAGGAGGACGGGCGGGGCCAAGGGGAGGCGGGGTGGCAGGGTGCGTTGGAGGAGGAGATGCGGGGCGTAGTAGCTGCCGCCGCGGCCGCCACCGTTCGCGCATGTGTGGAAATGTGTTTCCGGGGTGTTTTTGATGGTGTTGCGTTGCGTTTTGGGGTGTTTTTGTGGGCCCTATAGGGACCTAGGGGTATGGATTAGTGGCCTGGCGATTTTTGTGTGTGTGGGACATGTAGCTTTCGCGCCTATTTAGCGGGACCCACGACCACTCTCTTTTTATATATATAGATTCAGTGGAATTAAACTACATCAACACAATAAACAACCAAGGAAAATACACTGAACATACACAAAACCCGCAGGTTAAAATAAAATGAACAATAAAAACCAAAGCCATCAATAATACTTAATTGCAAATACTTACATTCGGTTTCTTTCTTTTTTCAGAACCTGCGCACCGGAAGTGTAGTCCCTTTTTCCAGAACCTTCAGAACCTTTTCACACAGGACGACAGACAACATATGCCTGCAGCTGAGTCAGTTTTTTCAGGGAGGGAATTAAATGAATTAAACCAGATAGAGATAAACAAGGAAGATGTTCTCACATGCCTTACTAAACTAAATGTCAACAAATCACCAGGTCCAGATGGCATCCACCCCAGAGTTCTTAAGGAACTCAAGTGTGAAATTGCTGAAATTCTAGCCAAAATATATAACCTTTCTCTAAGATCAGGTACTGTACCCGAGGACTGGAGGGAGGCAAATGTAATTCCGATCTTCAAGAAAGGATCCAGGGGTGATCCAGGAAATTATAGGCCAGTTACTCTAACCTTAGTTCCAGGCAAAGTGATGGAAACCATTATTAAAGAAAAAATTATTAAGCACATAGAAGAACAGGAATTGCTGAAGGAAAATCAACATGGTTTCTGCAAAGGCAAATCATGTCTTACTAACTTGATAGAATTCTTTGAGGGTGTAAATAAACACATAGATAAAGGGGACCCAGTCGATATTGTTTACCTTGACTTTCAAAAGGCTTTTGACCAAGTCCCTCACCAAAGGCTCCTAAACAAGCTCTTCAGCCATGGAATCAGGGGACAGGTCTTGTCCTGGATGGGAACCTGGCTAAACTGTAGGAAGCAAAGGGTGGTAATAAACTGACATTTCTCTGGGTGGAAAGAGGTGAGAAGTGGCGTACCCCAAGGTTCAGTTTTGGGTCCGCTACTTTTAATTTATTCATTAATGACCTGGATGTAGGAGTAAATTCTGAGGTAGCAAAGTTTGCAGACGACACTAAATTGTTCAGGTAGTTAAAAATGAAACTGATTGTAAAGAGCTCCAGAAAGATCTCTCAAAATTGAGTGAATGGGCAACAAAGTGGCAAATGCATTTTAACCTAAACAAGTGTAAAGTCATGCACATCGGGCAAAGAACCCCAACTACACTTATCAACTGATGGGGTCAAAGCTTTCTGAGACAAACCAGGAAAGGGATCTTGGGGTTTTGGTGGACAGCTCAATGAAGATGTCAACCCAGTGCGCAGCAGCAGTGAAAAAAGCAAAGTCTATGCTTGGCATGATCAGGAAGGGAATCGAAACTAGGTCGGCAAATGTTGTATTGCCTCTCTACAAATCTATGGTGAGGCCACATCTGGAGTACTGTGTACAATTCTGGTCACCGCACCTCAAGAAGGATATAACGGAACTGGAAAAGGTACAAAGAAGGGCAACAAGAATGATCCAAGGAATGGAGCATAGGAAAGTTAGGACTAATAAAGGGAAATATTTCTTCACCCAGAGGGTCATTGGGTTATGGAACTCACTTCCAGAGGAGGTTGTGACAGCGGTCAGCCTGGACAGCTTCAAGGCAGGATTAGACAGATTCATGGATACCAAGGAATCAGTAGTTACTGAAATGGACATCCAAGTGCCACCTCTGTGTTGATGGAGGCAGGCAGGATTTCCCCGGGTACTGGTTGTGGGGGGTCGGGAGCAGGTGAGGGTTTTGCCCTCCTTTCTGCTAGAGATCCCTGGGTACAACTAGTGGGCCACTGTGTGACACAGAATGCTGGACTAAATGGGCTGAGGCCCGATTCAGCATGGCTCTTCTTATGTTCTTATGTTCTTATGTACCTCCGAACGCTGGTGACTAATCCTGTCAATCAGGGAGGAAACGGCCTTCTTACCCAATTCATTATTCCTCCTGAAGGTATTACCTCTGAATTATCGTAGTTCATGCAGACCGAGGGCTTTTAGGCACTAAGTGCCTGAGATCATTTTCCAGCTCATCACCCCATTACCTATAACCAGGAAGCGCTTCTCAACCTGGTGGTTCCTCTTCCAAAAGGATCCCTGCAAATGATCCCACTGGGTACTGATGGCGGTATGAACTGCGGCTCTGCGGCAGGGAAGCGGACTGGAGGGGCCGGCGGCACCTTCATTCCCAAGATGCATCCAGACCAGGGGTGGGCAAACTACAGCCCGCAGGCCGAATCCGGCCCGGCAGCTGCTTCTGTCCGGCCTGGGGAGACAGGTCAGAGGTGCGGCGGCTTTTGAGGAGCTGCCGTTGGAGAAGGAGCGCGAGGCTGTTGTTTGGAAATCGCTGATGTGGATCCGGGAATGTCAACACATGGGCGGGGGTGTGTGGGGTTCTCCAAAGGGAAAGGTAGGATTCAAAGTACCAGCACAAAGAAGTCCGGTGAAGAGCACCAATGCTCGGTGGGGAAATTCCCCGAAGACAAGCAGGAGGGAGAGGCAGGTGGGGCTTCTCCCTTTCTGGGAAGCTTGGTGAAAAGCCGAGCTGACAGCAAGCCAATGCTATAATTTCCGCGTCCACAGTTTAACCGTTTCGGGTTCCTTGCGGGTTCCTTTTTCAAGGCTCATGGGTTAAGACCAAACAACACGGAGCCTCACCAGGCTCGCGGAGGAGCCACAATATTTCCTAGCCTCACAAGAGGACGCCGGGGTTTCCCTTTGGTGCACGCTCATCGGGAATCCCCCTTCAGTGACATCACCTTCCTCTCCCATCTCCGGATTCCCCTCCAGTGTGCTTTCTGTCCCAATTGACTGCCTACGAAGGGCTGGCGCTACATCCAGGCGCCTGGATTTACAATTTCTACAGCACGCATTGGGCCCGCCTCCAGAACAGTGTGTTGGCAAACGCCACAGACACATCAACCAAATGGATTTGAAGATCCTCCTCCTGCCTCTTACACATTGGGCAAGTACTCTGGGGTTTTCTCCCTTCCAACACATCATTGGAAGGGCCTCTTCATGTTATGATAGATATCTGCAATTTTCCATTATATGTTTTTTGATACTTGTGAATGTTCTCCTTCTAATATAGATAAATTGTGATCAATACTGTGTAGTGAATCTATGATACTTGCACGCAGACATAATTAGGTCTGGTACCATTGTGTGACTCCACACTGGTGTTTTTTGTACTTGTTGACCAGCCTGCTCGTTGTTTTCCACAATTATTTAACATCTACATGCGACCATTCGCCCAACTGGTGCAGAGTTTTGGGCTGGAATGCCATCAGTACGCTGATGATACCCAGCTCATTCTGAGGATGGACCCCGGGGTGGACTCTGTACCCGATAATTTCCATCTCTGCCTAGAAGCTGTGACTGGATGGCTGCGAGCCAGTAAGTTGAAGGTGAACACGGCGAAGACGGAGATCTTGTGGCTGGGCCACCCGGGGGGGGGGGGTAGAGACCCAGTTGTCGACGTTTGATGGCATGGCACTCCACCCGCAACTGTCAGTAAAGAGCCTAGGGTCCGGCTGGACTCCCAGTTGTCTATGGAGGTGCAGATTGCCTGTGCCTGCAAGACAGCGTTTTACCATCTGCGTCAGGCAAAACGTCTGGCTCCTTACCCCTCCCGCTGCGACCTGGCCACGGTGATCCAAGCCACGGTCATCTCGAGACTCGACTACTGTAATGCGCTGTACATTGGCCTACCCTTGTCGGCGATCCAGAAACTCAAGCTGGTGCAGAACGCGGCAGCGCCTGCTCTCAGGAGCTGCAAGATCTGCCCACGTGACCCCGCTCCTGCACGAACTGCACTGGCTCCCATTGAATTCCGGGTCACCTTCAAGGTGTGAGTTCTAACTTTCAAGGCCTTATATGGTTTGGGGCCAATGTACCTGAAGGAGCGGCTTGCCCCTTATGTGCCCAGGAGATCGCTGCGCTCAGAAGGGCTCAACTTACTGGAGGAGCCTGGCATTAAGGTCTACAGACTCGCTAGTACGCGCCAGAGGGCATTCGCTGTGTACGCGCCAACCTTGTGGAACACCCTCCCTGAGGAGATACGAGTCATCCGGGATTTGCTGCCATTCCGCAGAGCCCTCAAGACCTGGTTATTCAGACAGGCATTTGGCCCATAACCAGTGCCGTTACCACCAGCGCTCTGCTACGTCGTCGCCATCGCATTCTGCTGCCCTATTGCAGTTGATTGTTGGGAATGGGATTTTAACTGGGGTTTTATATTGGTTTTATTGTGTTTTACCTGCTGTTTTAATTCTGTAAACCGCTCTGGGGTCCAGAGAGAGCGGTATATTAAGTTGAACTAATAAATAAATAAATAAAAATAAAAATAAACTAATTAAAGGGTGAGCCACCACCTATTGCCCATGCAGAAGAAGCTTTTGGCATGTAAATATCAAGCAGTCTCTGTCAGAGGCTTCGCAGTTTTGCTTATTTTCAAAGATTACGTCTCGTGGGGGGAAGGTGGGACCATGCGGGAAGGGATACATTGGAGGCAAAAGGGGGGAAGGTATCATATTTTTTGGCCACCTTCATCATTTTATTTGCCCACAACATTTGGTGAAATTCATAAGAAATAAGTTCAAGACAAAGAGTCTTTGTAAAAGGTTCCCTTTCGGCAAGAAGGGAAGGTGGGGGCCGTGGAGAGGGGGTGGAAAGAAAGCCCATGAGATCTTGAAAGGCGTCAAATCCATATGCTTTGGGGAAAGTCCATCTGTATCCTTGGGAAAAACTATAAGAGAAAAGTCTTTCTTGCTAATGGCCAGAGGAGAGTCCCACCACGCGGAAGCCCTTGGAAAACTATGTCTCCCAAACCGCTCAGGTCTTGCCCCTATTGGCCTGCCCACATGCAACTCCGTGCGCAAAGAGTCCATGGCTTCAGGTTAAGGGCTGTCCTGCTGTGGTTTTACTGTTGGGAATGGGGTTTTAACTTGTTTTATAATGCTTTTATGTGTTTTATCCGATATTTTTGCTGTAAACCGCTCTGAGCTCCAGAGAGAGCGGTATACTAAGCTGAATAAATAAATAAATAAATAAATAAGTGAGGCAAGAAAACAGAGAGCTAGAAATGGCTGGAGGTCTTTTGATGCCAAATCCCAGCCTTTGGTGCTAGAGATGCCAGACCACATGCGCAGGAACGTTGGAACTCCCTGCTGCAGGTCAAACCGATTAGGATGCAGATGGGCCCTTTCTGGGGCTCGCCTTCACAAACAGCACTGCCTTTGGAGATTGCAGACGGCAACCACTTGGACAAAGGCCAAAGGAAAGGTGGGTGGACACCATCAATGAAGACCTGCACGCTGCCAACCTGAGACCCGAGGAGGCCCAAAAGAAAGCCCCCTGGAACCGACACTCACAATGCTCACATGGGGAGAATAGCTTGGGGAAAAGAAGGGAATCTGGAATGAAGACTGCAACCCTCTGCTGTTGACTGAGAAAGGGCCCCGAGGGTGGTGGGAAGGCATAGCTTCTGGGTAGTTAATTCAGGCCAGGGATGCACCATCTACATTACAGAATGAGTGTGCCTTGACACAACTTTGACTGCTTTGGCTATTAAGCAAGGGAATCCTAGGCACCGTAGTTTGGTGAAACTACAACTCCCATTATTCCATAGCAGTGAGCCACGGCAGCCAAAGTGGTGCCAAACTGCTTTCATTTCACAGTGTAGATGCAACCCGAGGATGGCTTTTGGCGGCCTTAGCTAGAGCCACGCTTTGCCTTCAATCGCTCACAGTGTGGTTGCCTCATTGCAAGAGCTTGATTGTGTGAAATGAATAGAAGCCAGTAATTTCCTCTTTTTTGTACCAAACGTGGCCTCATAGGATTCTTTGTAAAATATGTCATCAATGCCTAAACAGCGTGATAATGGGTGACACAGACGAGCAAAAACATTACCCACGATGAAGGATGCTATTCTGTCACTTCTGATCACAAATACCTTTTCAGATGGGTTTGGTACCGAACAAGAGAAAGGGCCTTGCCCAGATGGGGCCAAGGACACCAAAAACCCCTAAAAACAGGGATTCCTAAATAGGATTTGGTGGATCCTTTTAAACGCTAGAAATCCCAAAATATCCCAAATCAATAGTCTCACCAAATCCTGGAAGCGTGCCCCACCGAGAGAAGGTTCTGACCAGCTGGAAAGGATGAAAGCCACCGTCCTGAGTGATCCGCAGGGCTAACATGTCTTTAATTTTTTTTATTTTTTTAATGCTTTATTGTTATTTGAAAATACAGAAAGAAAACAAAGAGAAGTTAAAATCATACATGAAGCTCTAGTCTCCGAGCAAACAGTTATACAGAAATTTGTCTTTTTCTCTACTGGACCGAGCCAGGATCCATCATCCTATGTATGAAAGATTAAAAGTGTTGAGAGGGTTGGCAGTAGGGGAGGGGGTGAGGGACAAGAGAAGAGAGGGGGGGGAAGCGGGAAAAGAGGTTGAGAAGAATTAAAAGCAGAAAGAAGTGAAGATAAAACTGTTGACTTCACATCTTTAATTGATTAACAAAATTCTATTCCAGACGACCCAAGTATAAAAAAACCTGTTTAACTGCAAACTCATATATGAAAGCCTTTCAAATCAAAGTTTCTTTTTTCTCTCATAAATTTAACAAAGGGAGTCCAAGTAGTGTTGTAACTTTTGGATGGTCCCGTCCGAAGCAGGTGAGTGAGCTTATCCATTTCTGCCAACTCGGCAGTCTTAGTTAACCATTCATCCTCCTCTGGTATTTGAGGAAGCTTCCAGTGTCTGGCGTAGCAGATTCTGGCTGAAATTATAAAATAATTTAATAATTTTTCCATATCTTTATCTTTTATAAAGGCTGTCAGGTTTAGAAGATATATCTCAGGTTTTTTCTGATAACTGACTTGGAGAATGTCTTGAATATTTGATGAATCCTGTCCCAGTATTTCTTTGCTACTTTGCAGGTCCACCACTGGTGGTAAAAAGTTCCTCTTTCTTGTTTGCACTTCCAACAAACATCATTTGTGTTCTTGTAAACTTTCGCTAAAAGGCTTGGGGTAAGGTACCACCTATAAAACATTTTTAATATGTTTTCTTTTAAGCAGCTAGCATATGTGTATTTCTGGTTTACATTCCAAATTCTCTCCCACTCAGCAGTATCTATATTGTATCCCAAGTTTTTTGTCCACCTTTGTATATATTCCTCCGTTGGTTTCTTTTCCTTATTTTCAGATTCTAATAAAAATTTGTATAGTAAGCTCACATTTTTTCTTTTTGTGTGTAACCAAGCCTTTTCGCCCGCTACGATTGAGACTTCCCATCCTATTTTATCATCTTCTTTAAATCTTTTGACTAGTTGGCCATACTGGAACCAGTTTAGGTTCCAGTGCTCCAGCTCTTCTCGTTCTTTTACTCTTAGTTTTGTCCCTTCTTTTTTTAGCAAATCTTCGTATTTCGGTTCTGTCTTGCCCTCGTACTTTTGGATTTTGAAAGCTTCAATCGGTGAAACCCATAGTGGAAATTTTCCATATAATTTTTTCTTGAATTTGGTCCATACCTTGAATAAGGCAGATCTTATAATGTGGTTCTTAAACCCCTTGTCCTGCTGAGTTTTATTATAAAATAGGTATGCATGCCACCCGAATTTAATATCGTAGCCCTCCAGTTTTAATAAATTTTTGTCCTTTAGTTCGACCCATGCCTTAAGATTATGTATACAGTTTGCCTCGTAATACTTCTGTATATCTGGTACCCCCAGGCCCCCTTTGCCCGTCCTTTCTGTTAGGCACTTAGATTTGATTCTGGCTTTTTTGCCTAGCCAGATAAACTTGTTAAGATCCTGTTGCCATCTTTTTAAGAGTAAGTCATTTTTTTAGAATCGGAAGCATCTGAAGTATGAAATTAACCCTCGGAAAATTTTCATTTTAATTGCTGATATCCTTCCTAAGAGAGACAGGTTCTGTGTTTTCCAGTTTTGTAAATCTCTTTTTATTTCCGCCCATAATTTTTCATGATTGTTTTTGATTAATTGGCAATTGTTTGAGGTGATATTAATCCCAAGATATTTAACTTTATTAACAATTTCCATACCCGACTTCTCTTCTATTTCTTTCTTCTCTTTTCCTCCAATATTTTTTGTTAAAATTTTGGATTTTTTCTTATTCACATAAAAGCCTGCGAGTTCCCCATATTGTTCTATTTTGTTTAGCCATGCCTTGATGTTTTCCTTAGGATCTTGAATTACACAGACGAGGTCGTCTGCGAAAGCATAGACCTTATAGTTTTCTTGTCCTAACTTGATTCCCTTTAGATTGTCATCCTTAATTATGCTTTTCAGAAGTAAGTCTAATATGAAATTAAAAATTAAAGGTGACAGGGGGCATCCCTGTCGTGTTCCACGTTGAATCCTAATTTTCTCTGATCTCTGTCCGTTAACTGTTATCACCGCACTCTGGGTTTTATAGATACTACTGATGGCATTTATAAATTGATGTCCCATATCTAGCTCCCGTAGCAGGATCTCGATAGCCTCCCAGGAGACCTGATCAAATGCCTTCTCGGCGTCGATAAAGGCTAGCGCGGCTTTGATCCCTATGTTTTTATCTAAATATTCAATAATATTGATTACATTTCTAAGATTATTTTTCATAAAACGCTGCGGAAGGAAACCATTTTGATTTGGGCATATCCAGCAGGAGAGAAATTCTTTAAGTCGTCTAGCTAAAATAGAGGTGAAGATTTTGTAATCTTGGTTCAGCAGAGAGATTGGACGATAATTTTCCACTAGTTCCGGGTCTTTGCCCTCTTTTGGGAATATCACTATATTTGCTGTTTCCCAGGAATTTGGACTTATACTGCTGGTCAGCACATTATTCATTAATTTTTTTAAGTGTGGTATTAGCACTTCCTTTAGCTTCTTATAATATTGATCTGTTAACCCATCAGGGCCCGGGGACTTACCTGTCTTTAAGTTCTTAATTGTTAACTCAATTTCCTCCTCCGTTATTGGGGAGTTTAATTTCTCTCTAATCTTATCGTCTATTTTCTCCAATTCCTGTTTGCTAATATATGCTTGAATTTTTTCCTTGCTCCCCCTTTTGGCCGTATAGAGCTCTTGATAGAACTCTCTAAATGCTTCTAAGATCTCTTTATCTTCCTTTAAGTCTTTCCCCCCTCTCTTTATTCTATTGATCACACTCTTCTGCTTCTTTCTGTTAAGTTGTATTGCCAACCATTTACCTGGCTTATTTGCATTCTCGAAATTTTTTTGTTTCAAGAATTTCATCTTCCTTTCGATTTGTTCCATATTAATCAGATTAATCTGCTTCTTAATTAAAATTGTTTTGGCTTCTATTTTCCTGTCTCGTGGGTTTCTTTTCAGTCCTTTTTCTGCTTTCTCCAATTCATTCTCCAAGTCTCTTAATTCTGCTTTCTTTGTTTTAATAATATAATTCTTTTGTGCGATGAAATGGCCCTGCATTACAGCTTTGCTTGTGTCCCATAAGTTCATTATTGTGCATTCTGGTTGGTCATTTAGTTCAAAAAATTCTTTCAATAAATTAATATTTTTCTGTATTTGTTCCTCACTCCTTAATAGCCCGTCGGCCAATCTCCAATTAAAGCTCCTGCGCCCGAAGCTCAAAGTCGCTTCGGTGGGGGCATGGTCTGATATTAGCCTAGAGTGTATCTTAGCCTCCTTACTATTCAACATTAGGTTTTTGGAGGCCAAGATTAGATCTATTCTAGACCATGTTCGCCGTCTTCCAGAAAAGAATGTGAAGTCCCTGTCCTTGGGATTATGAAAGCGCCATAAATCTTGAAGAGCATATGTTTCTAACAAATTAAAGAAAACTTTTGGCAATTTACTAGATGTTGACTTATTTTTGGGGTTATTATAGTTTTTATCCAAACTAGGGTTAATTGTTCCATTAAAGTCCCCCATAATAATGTAACCATCACATTCTATTTTAGACATTTCATCCGTTAAGTATTCAAAAAATTTGACCTTGGGGCCATTTGGAGCGTACAGGCTCATTATAACAATCTTCTTCCTTTTCATCCCAACCGAGGCTGCAACCACTCTTTATTGTGAAGGTACAGTCATATTTATGCCTTAAGATCCATACATATTCAAATTTTTGGGGCCTGTCCTGGCTATGTGTGCTCTCAGCTGATTGGATGGGAACAACTTGAGCATCACAAAAATGCCAGCTGGAGATCCTCCCAGCCTATTGCAAACTAGTGCATTTTGCAACCCAACTAAGGAGGAAAAAACAGGGAGACAGGACAAAGGTCAAAAAGAAAACAGTAACTGGCTGGTTTGATGAGTTTCAGGTGGGCTTGGAAATGACCTCAGGGCAAGCGAGGACTTTGTCCTTCCAGCAGACCTGCTATTGTTGACATTAGAAAATAAATGGTTTTGTTTTTGTCCCAGATGGGTGTTTTCCTGTTGTGGCAAAACAGCCATCACCAGAGGTTTGGTTTCTCTGTAAGATGGCCTGTTTGAACATTTTCTATTACAGTTACATGTGGGGGTCCGAAGTCCACAGAGGCAACTTTGCTTATGAAAATATGGTTATGTGTATGTACAGGCATATGGCCCTATCGACGGGCAAGCTCCGAGGTCAATGGAACATATGCAGGCAGGCCTAGTATATACTGCAGGATCGCCCCTGCGAAGGAACATGGCCTCTACCTTTTAAACAGTTCTGCAATAGCAACATGGTGGCTGGTTTCAAAATGTGGCTGCTGGTCAGCACTGCGGCCCTCACTGCTTCCCTGGGGGGAAGGCTTTCAGGAGGCTTTTATAACACTAAGCATCAGTGAGGAAAATACAACAAAGGGAGAACTTATACAAGACATTTTGGATAAGCAGCCTCCAATATACACGTACCCCATGCAATGCAGCCCATACAGAGAGGGAGATCATACACTGCAAACAGACACATGTTGCGCCTCTTCTCTGGCGCCTTCAGTCCGTGGAGCAACAGGAGACAAAGGAGGAAGAGTCCTGGAGGAAGGCCAGTGGCCTGGCTTACTGCAAAGGCCTTGGTCCTTGAGGAGACTAGAAAGTTCATGTTGCAACAGTGAGAGTCCATGAAAAGGGCGAGAGTCCATGAGCGGCCCCTTTTGTGTAGGGCCAGCACTGCAGGTAGGTGTAAGACAAACGGCAAACAGTCCAGGGAATGAAAGAGTCCATATTTGAGTCCTTGGTACTTGGAAAACGGATGTGTGCTTACTGTTGTGGCCGTGGCTTCAATGAGTCAGGAGAAAATGGAGCAGAGGCAGAGAGGAAGAGAAGGAGAAGGAAAGGGGCCATTTTCTGGTCTTTGTGCTTGAGCCACCCGGCCAAAGATGGAGGAAAAGGAACTGTGGAACTCCCTGCAGTTGGATTCCATCCGTCACGGCATCAGGTTGGCTCAGGCAGGTATGCCAAGTCTCTCTCTCTCTCTCTCTCTCTCTGCCTTTCTTTCTTCTAAAAATGCATTTTTTTAATGGAAATGCGAAATAAATAAAGCAGCCTTGAGTTTAACTAATGTTGCAGTGTCCCGTCTCCCCCGCCCTTCCATGGTGTCGAATTATACAGAATAAAGCAAATAGGGGGAGGAAGGAGAAAACAATCGAGACTGGTTATTTTCCTCAGGATGGAATGTAATAGCTCTGGGAGGCCGTTTCCTTGTCAGGCTGCGCTTGGCGATCCTTATCCCATAATTTCACACAAAGTGTTCCCGGAAGGACATCTCCATTGAAGGACGGTTTCAGAATTGAATCCTCATTTATTGTTTAAAACCCAGTAAAGGAATATTTTAAAAGGGGGGGTTCTCTCCCCCTTTCTCTCCCCCTTTCTCAACCCCCACCTTGTGATGAAGTCGAGCCCCAGAGCCCCTGTTTCATTGACCTGCAGCAGGGAGTTCCAATGTTCCTGCATATGTGGTCTGGCATCTCTAGCACAAAAGGCTGGGATTTGGCATCAAAAGACCTTCAGCCATTTCTACCTCTCTGTTTTCTTGCCTCACTTGACCTGAAGCCATGGACTCTTTGTGCACGGAGTTGCATGCGGACGGGCCAACAGGGGCCAGCCCTGAGTGATTTGAGAGACATAGTTTTCCAAGGACGTCCAAACACACGGATAGTTCAGAGTCTTAGTGAGAGCCCTCAGACGGCTTAAGTTGAACAAGCTGCCATCAGTACGATAGCGTATATATATGCCTTCTTCTTCTTCTTCTTCTTGTAGGTCTGCCGTAGCCCTTTGGAGCATCATGCTGAAGAAGATTGGAAAGAGGGTTGGTGCAAGAACACAACCTTGCTTCACTCAGTTAGATATGAGAAAGGGCTCCGAGAGAGCATCGCCGTATCTGACTTGACCGCGCTGGCCCTCATGGAACAGGATAATCATTTTGAAGAATTTGGGGGACATCCTAGACCGGACCTGTTCGACGCGAGTGAGGAAGAGGCGGAGTGAAGCCACGTCAGACGCCCTAGGGGCGGGACTGCCCCCCGCCTGTTCGTCGTCGCATGGGGCCCGTCGCGAGGAGGAAGAGGCGAGGCACCCTCCGCCGTGTCCTGGCTGTTGCAGCGGCTGCCCCGGAGCTTACCTTTCTTTCTCTTCCTTCGGAGAAGGAAGGTAAGCTCCCGGGCGCAGCCGCTGCAACAGCCAGGGACACGGCGGAGGGCGCCTCGCCTCTTCATCCTCACCGCGCATGCCCACGAGCGGCCCCGCCCCGCGAGCCCCCGGCTGCGGCCCACCAGGTGATCAGTCACATAGAAGTTGGACAGCCCTGTCCTAGACGTTCCAGGATCTGCCACAGACCTTTCCTGCTCACAGTGTCGAAGGCGTGGGTGAGGTCGACAAATGTTCCATAGAGTCCTTTGTTCTGCTCTCGACATTTCTCTTGCAGTTGTCTAAGGGCAAAAACCATGCCTGTGGCGCTCCTGTTAACAGCTTTGAAGCCGCATTGGCGTTCTGGGAGAAGTTCTTCGGCAATGGCAGGAACTCATCTGCTCAGGAGTCTCCTCGCAAGGATTTCTCCAGCCATGGAGAGCAGTGTTGTACCTCCATAGTTTGAGCCATCAGATTTTGTTCCTTTTCTCTTATACATACAGGGTGTTTGCTGCCCCCTTGTGGCTGCCGGGAGCACTACCAACTACAATATGGCCGGCATAACTGCATGGAGCGCCGTTAAAATATATGATATGATATGATATGTCATATCATATCATATATTTTAACGGCGCTCCATGCAGTTATGCCGGCCACATGACCCTGGAGGTGTCTACGGACAACGCCGGCTCTTCAGCTTTTAAATGGAAATGTACAGTAGGTGAACTACAACTCCCATAAATCCGTCCAAAATTCCGCCAATATTTTTTGATGGGTTCTGTGTGCCAAGTTAGATACAGGTCCATTGCTTTAAGAGTTCAGAGTACATTTCTTAGATTGCAGGTGAACTATAAATCCCAGTGCCTACAACTCCTATAAATCATGGTGTATGCTCCCCAAACCTCTAGTATGTTCAGTTGCTGATCAATTCCGGATCTCCTTCAAAGTGTTAGTTTTGACTTTCAAGGCCTTACATGGTTTGGGGCCAGTGTACTTGAGGGAGCGGCTTACCCCATCATAGGTGCCCAGAAGATCACTGCGTTCAGAGGACCACAACCTCCTCGAGATCCCTGATGCGAAATTATGCAGACAAGTGAAACAGACCCTCCTCCATCGCCAGGAAGCGGCAGACCTCGCTGGGGGCGTGGCAGACTCGTGAAACGGACCCTCCTCCTTCGGCAGGAAGTGGCAGACCTCACCGGGGCATGGCAGACAAGTGAAACAGACCCTCCTCCATCGGCAGCCCCAGCCAGCCCCAGCCGGCCCCAGCCGGTCCCAGCCGGCAGACAGGTGAAACAGACCCTCCTCCATCGCCAGGAAGCGGCAGACCTCGCTGGGGGCATGGCAGACTCGTGAAACGGACCCTGCTCCTTCGGCAGGAAGCGGCAGACCTCACCGGGGGCATGGCAGACAAGTTAAACAGACCCTCCTCCATCGGTAGCCCCGGCCAGCCCCAGCCTGCCCCAGCCTGCCCCAGATGGCCCCAGCCGGCCCCAGCCAGCCCCAGCTTGCCCCAGCTGGTGCCAGCCGGAGCCAGCCGGCCCCAGCCAGTCCCAGCCGGTCCCAGCCGGCCGACAGGTCCTAGCCCCCACCCTTGGCAAGGGCCCCCACTTCTTCCAAGATGGCAGCGGGGCGGGCGAGTCTGCAGAGGTGCGTCTCGCCCGCGTGGCCCCCCTTAGCGGCCAGAAGAGTCAGACCAGTCATAGAAGGATGGAAGATACGGTAGGGGGCAGTGGGTTGACTTTGGGGGGCTTGTTTACTGTTTTTAAAAGTGTTTTTGTTTGTTTTCTTATAGCGGTTGAGGGAGGGACGGGCGTTTCGGCCCTAGTGGTGGGTGGTGGTACTGCAGCAGCCTTGCACAGGCCTGGGTGGAGGTTAGCCAGGCTGTTGTGGCTTGGCGGTATGGAGGAGAGTTTTGGTTTTTGACTAGATGTGATTTGCTTGTGGGGTTGTGTGGGTTATGGCAATGTGTGGGGCTGTGTGGGCGCTGGGAGAAATGTTCTTTTCTATTGTTGGGCAATGTTATGTGAAGTATTTCTAATGTATGCTTTGGTGTTCTGGGGACTGAATGGGAGGGAAAATGTATTTGGCTTTTGTCTTGCTGTGGGCTGCTTATGGAGTTTAATGTGTTATTGCCATGTGGAAGGTTTTGGTGGGTGCTGGGGAAAATGTCCGGGTTTTATTGTTATGCTGTTTGATGTTTGCAGTGTAAAGGTGGTGCAGATGAGGTAATGGAAGGCAATGGTGGCTGGGATTGTTGGGAGGGACGAAGTTGATGTAGAGTGTATGGAATATGATGGGGCAAAAAGGAAAAAAGTTTTGGTACTGGTGCAACTTGGGCCATGGGCCAAGAGGAATACTGGGAACTCTCTGCAGCTTGGTCTTTTGGATTTGGGGCTACCTGGTTCGGCCATAACGTCTACACCAAACAGACACAGACGCCAGATCTTTTTGGATCGCCTTTTGTTTGTTTTTTTTTTTCCACACAGACAAAGTGCGACACAAAGGAAGGAAGGGGGAGGGAAGGAAGGAAGGAAGGAAGGAAGGAAGGAAGGAAGGAAGGAAGGAAGGAAGGAAGGAAGGAAGGAAGGAAGGAGTGCTGTGTGGCCCCAAAGGCCTCCCGAGTGACGGACACGCCAAATACACGCGACGGGCAGTGGCAGCAGAAGGTGAGAAAGTCCCATTCCATGTAGACGGCCTCTTCTCTTCTCCCGAGGTGTCCATGTTCTAGTGCATGTAGTTGCGGCATGTCTCCAGGACTCTCCTAAGAAAAGGGGAGAAACATTGGAAATGGAAGAAGGAGGAGGGGGGTTGGAAATGAAAGCCTAATAATAATAATAATAAT